>JAUZSX010343601.1:0-10430 GCA_034780655.1 Idiosepius hallami
GTAAAAAAAATATTTCTCCAACATAATTTTAGAAAAAAATCAAATTAGATATATATATATATATATATATATATTTTTACTTTTGGAAAACGATTTTTTTTTACAAAAATCTATTTGCAAATGAAACGAATAAATAAATAATGGCGAACCCTTGTGTTGAAAGATTTACTCGTTCAATTTTTTGTTGGTTTGTTATTTTATTCATATATTTAGCGATCAGTTATTTATATGTTTTTTTTATGTATTTATAAAGTTTTATATTCAGCTCTACCCATTTTTTTTATCTGCAGGATGTTTGCCTGTGCGTGCTACTGAAAAGATTCTACGAAGCTGTGACATTAGAGCTGAATGTTCTTCCCTGATACATTGATAATTCGCCAAACTAAATGATGTTGCACAAAAATGAACGATTATCATACTGTGCGCTTTCGTACGCAAAAAATTCAATTTCCAAGATAAACTGTAATTCTTAAGTTAGTCTAAATAAATCAAATACTCTCATATCAGTCTAAAACATGAATTTGATTTGATTTGGAATTTAACGGCATATCAACCACTTTGGGGTCATTTAATGCCAGAATGCTATGATGTTTATGTTTGCTTGATTCTCTTAAGTTTCTGATATGAAAGTTATTTCAGTTGTTAATCATTTGTTGGTTATTTTTATTTCGTTTGTTTTCTCAAGAGTAGTTTGAATAGTGTTATGGAGGCTATGTCCCCTTTCGATCACCGAACCGTGGACTCGCCTAATGGGCATTTAAACAGTCACCTACGTCGCTACAACGAGAAGCCAGTGACGGGCTAACCGGATGTCGGTTGATTACTCTATCACTAACTACTTCTGTATTTACTAACTTACTCTCCTATAATCCCTCTATCTACCTATCTCCCCTTTCGATTAAAAACCATGGACTCGCCCAATGAGCATATAAACAGTCACCTACGTTGCTACGACGAGAAGGCAGCGACGAGCTAACCGGATGTCGGTTAATTACTCTATCACTAACTACTTCTGTATTACTAACTTACTTTGCTATAAGCTCTCTATCTACCTATCTCCCCTTTCGATTAAAAACCATGGACTCGCCCAATGAGCATATAAACAGTCAACTACGTCGCTACGACGAGAGGGCAGCGACGAGCTAACCGGATCTCGGTTGATTACTCTATCAATAACTACTTCTGTATTACTAATTTACTTTGCTATAAACTCTCTATCTACCTATCACCTTATCATTTGTTCCGTTATCAATTGCTAACCACTCGTCAACCACAACAAATAGTTTTTTTTAAATAAAAACTTCGCTGATATTTGTTGTTTGGAGAAGTTTGAACAGTTTTGCTTCTTTCAAGTATTGTAAAATTTGGTGAGGTTTTGATTTTTTAAATACTTTGCTGATATTTGTTGTTTAGAGAAGCTTGAACAGTTTTGCTTCTTTCAAGTATTGTAGAATTTGGCGAGTTTTTTTTTGCATTAGAAGCGCTACAATAATGATGCAGGAGTGATAAGCATGGCAATGGTGATGGCGATAATTATGATGATATAGCAAAAACTATTTAAAATGCTGAGATCTAAAAATATTTAAAATTTATAGAAAAATTCGCCTAATCTGACAAAATTGAAAAAAAAAATCCTTTGCATAATTTGAAGACTTTAATATTGCCAAATAAACAGCATCTGCAGTCATTGACACCTGGCATCGAAGCGTTGGTAGTTAAAAGAAAATGATTTCTTTTCATTGGATGATTCTGGATGGCTGCGTTTGACCAATGGCGTGCTTTTCCTGATTGTGTCAATAAATACGATTGTCTGATAAGTGTTTGAAACAAAACTATGTTCATGCTGAGAATCTTACAAGAGAAAAGATAAAGTATGAAGGATTGAGTAGAATATATTCTTCGAGAGACACTTGTCTTTCCTGATGCTATACACTTAACATAATGTTGAGCTTAAGCCGAGAAATATCTGACGAAAAATCAATAAAATCTGTGTCTACGTCTATTCGACGTAGATAATTTGCTGATTTTCGCCAACTTTGACATCAACATAAAAAATGATTTTGGGATGTCTAAAATTACTAAGTTACACAAATCATCGGCGGTCACTCGTGTTCGAGTATGATTGTCCTCCGTTTTGGTCCCTGTGGACCTTTTCGGGAAGACGCCTGCGTGAGATGTTTTTTTTTAACGTGGGGAGACTGATGCACCTGCAGTCACCACACGGCCCCTTGGCAGTTGAGGACCTGGTTCCAATGGCATGGAGAGAACCACGACGACTCGAGGCTATCCTCTGTTGCAGCCTTCTTTCGCATTCAGTGCCGTTGTGTCATTGTAGACATCATCGTCCGCCCCATCCGCCGTTGAGGTCTTGTACTATATAATCCATAGCTAGAGGAAAGATTTGGCTTCATACCTTTCCCAGGGGTATTACATGTGAACGTAGACGGAACAGCTTTGATTCGAACCCGCGGAGTACGGTTCCGAAGTCCAATTGTCAATCCACTGATCCACATCGACCGCCAAGTTACACAAATACACAGTTTTATTACTGTGTTATATTAGGCCATAAAAATTATATCGTAATTTTCGGATTCGTCGTGAGTTGGAAACAAATGAATAGAGAAATAAGGAACAAAGAAAAGTGATGAAGTAGAGTTATGGTTTCAGTTATACTGAGGTAGCAACGGTGGAGCATTGGTAAAATCTCGGGCTCTGGAATCGTATTGCGTGAGTTCAAATCCCAGTCAAAACCATTACTTTCACTTCAGCGGCCTCGTGCATATGTGGCTTGTTAACTCGGGAGAGCAGCTCATCTAGGTGAAGGGTAACACTGAATATAAAAAGCTCGGTTAAGAGCACGTAAAATGGCCTTGTGCCAAACTTGGAATAATGATCACTAAGTAAGTATAATATGCTAAAGTAGAGCTATGTTTTATTCGGGAAAAAAGTTCTCTACACGGGTTTCGTCATTATAAGTCGTTCAACATAGAACATAGAATGCAGAAAATTGTGAAAAATATGGTTAACCCTAAAGGGCCGATATATCAGCCTTGAAAACATATGGCAAAAGAAGACATCCGTTTCTACACTTATATTATATTATATTATAAGAAATGGAAAATAGAATTACCGACGATGCATGATAAATTTAAAAAAAAAGAAAAAACAAGAATATTATTATTAATGCTGACGCATTTCGGGGTATACCTTCTGCGGGTCATATTCATTATTATTATTATTATATATATGTATAATATGTGTGTGTTTTTATATGTAGTTTGTCGCAATAGTGAGTACACCTTCCCGGTTCTTTAAATATTTAGGTGTATCACCATGGAAAAACACTAACAAAATGAAACTTTGACAAAATGAAAAAGTAGCCTGACTGCAACGTAGTAGAATTGATTTCTTTTCTTTTCAAAATAATTAATTAAATTATAATGTTTCTAAAATCATTCCTTCATTTTAAATGGTATAACAGTCTGAGGAAGCAGCAATTGTCGATTTATAGCTGATTCCTAATGACTTCTCAATCTTTTGGCTTAGTGAGTTGGCAGTCGGGCTTCGGGATTCCAATACGTGAGTTCGAGTCCTGGTTGTTCTATTTACGTTCACTATTGAAGTAATACCCTTGGAAAATTACGAATTTCCAAATTCCCTCCACCCACAGGTTAACTAGCGCACAGCATGTCTTTTTTTAACCTTTTCAACCTCAAAGGCCGATATATAGGCCCTAACAACATAAGGAATAAGAAGACACAAATATTTTGGCTTTAGTGTGCTACTCTAAAATAACGACTCTGAGTGACTACTTGATAATTTTGAGAAGTCGGGGTTAAAAGGTTAAAAAAGAACTAGGTATTCACGAAAGAACTTTTATAAAGAAATGATTATTCTCGGCATTAAATGACCTAAAAACATTAATATGCCGTAAAACACAAACAAACCCACGTTTTGTAAAATGTAAAAAGGATGAATATTGGATGATAGATCAGAAATTTATTAATTTTCTTACACTTATCTTTAATTCAATTTAATAAACATCTTATTTAATAATAGATTATAGTTCTTCTGAATCATCATATATATCATATATATATAATATATATAATATATAATAAATAAATATTTTTTTCTATTTTCAAAAAAGGCTTAAATGATGCATATATTTTGTTATTATATTTTTTATTTGTAATATTTCGAGGATATTACATTATATTATATTATGTTTGAAAATGAGGTAATATCCTCGAAATATTACAAATAAAAAATATAATATCAAAATATATGCATCATTTAAGCCTTTTTTAAAAAATATTTATTTAATATATCTTATTTAATACTAATAAACATGATAAACAAAACATTGTTGTTTTTTTCAATCTTTGGAATTATTAAATTTTCTCATGACAGATATGTCAAGTTTTCTAAGTGAAATAACAGAGAAGATTAATGTCGAATCAGTGGGAATAGAAAAAAGAAAGAAAAGAAAATGAAATGAAAACAAAGTCAAACAAATTTGGAAATGGAAAATCATATTCGATTGTATTTTTGGATCTTAACAGGCCTATATATCGGCCATGACAGCATAAGGCTAAAAAGTTGCGCCGGCGCGGGAAATACCCAGGTTAGAGTCTGGGAGTGCTGTTAAACCACTGGGTTGATTTACCCTTAGTCTTTGGTGAGACAGGCGTCTATACATGCGACTGGGGACCGCTTGTGACGTTGAAATTTTCCATAAGACTTAACACTGAATCGTGTGTGTTTAGTGGTTGAGCCGGCTAATCCTGCATGAGTTAGTATGCCAATACACACACACACACAAAGACACGTCAATATTTAGCCTTTAATATGTTCCTCTAATATAACGGCTCTGAGTGATTACTTGGTAATTTTGATGAGTCGGGGTTCAAAGGATTAAAAAAAACTTTAAAATAAATGGACGGAAAAAATAGAATAGAAAAAAAAAGCAACCAGATAAATTTACTGAGTATAAAAAAAATCAGAAGATACCTTTAACCCTTAAAACCCTGAATTTTCAAAATTACCAACTAGTTACTCACGCGTGTTTTATTAGACGACTATATCAGGGAGAAAATATTGAAGTGTCTGTTTTTGCCTTAAGTCATCAGGGCCGATATAAAGGGTCGAAAGCGTTAAGTAAATATAACAATTTCAAAAAGAAGATGGTCTAAAAACCACAATTTTTTTCATGTAATATACAAAACAACCAGTATTGATCTTGGTTGATTTAATGCTTTTTTTGACCTCATATTAATCTATATTTTTGTAATTCCTCGATTTTTTTCTGTTTTCCTTAAAAAAATGACTTAATCCTTTAGACCCTACCGGGCCTATATATCGGTCTTGAAGTCATAAGGTAACGAAATACATTCCAATATTTTAACCCTTATCAGTTCCACTAATATAATAGCTCTGAGTGGCTACTTAATAATTTTGATAACTTAGGATCGAAAGGGTTAATGTTTTAGTATACCCACACGTTGCCCTTGCAGCTAATAAGATTTTCAGGTATGGCGAAAAATAAGAAAAAACGCACACTATTTTTGACGCAGAAGATGACTTTTATGAGTGAGCATTTGAAATCTGCACTTATGGGAAGAACGTCCTTCCATAGAGAAAAAGACAGGAAAAAAAGTAAAAGCTTGTTTCTCTTTAAAAAAAAAATCAGATTTTTATTCTTACGCGTCAATAATCTTTGATTTGCTCTTAATCCAAATTGTGTTTCAATCAGATTTTTGCTTTTAACAAGATTCTGGTTTTAAAACCACTTTCAGCTTTGAACTTCTTTTATGTTTTTTAAATTTGCCTTCAATCGAAAACTAGTTCATAATTTTTATCGAATAGAAGTTCGTTTTTATCGAAATTATAACTCTTAAAAATCCAATCAAACTCTTTTTATTTAATTCTTTATTATCGTTATTGAATTCATCTTAAAAAATGGCCTAGTGCCAAACTTGCTGTAAATCTATTATTATCGTTATTCCGAAACAAAGTTATGGCCATAGAAATTCAATAAGGACGTTTCAACAACTCGACATTCTTTAGGCAATATTCTTTTAAATTTCCTTCAAGTTGGATGTTCTGGGGTAGTTAACACCCCTATACCATTGACATAATGGACTCGTCTTGGCTCAATGTAAGCCATTTTAGACATTTTCTTGCCTCTATGTTAGCCATGTTAGACATTTTCTTGGTTCTATGTTAGCCATGTTAGACATTTTCTGCCTTTGAGCAGAGGTTAGTTACGTAGTTTAATGGCTCGTACATATTACCCAACTCTTTATATTCATATTGGGACCCCCCCACACACAACATGGGTGAATACGATGACAAAGAACATAAAAGTAAATAAAAAACCGATTCATTACCTTATTTGGAAAATATTCATTTCTTGCAAGTTTGGTATATGTACATATGATGTATATATCTACTTAACTCTAGTTAGGTACAATGCCAGTTTACGGTCAAGTCAATTTGCAGACTCCGGTTCCAGCCATATCACCGAAGTTAGAGCCTGTTGAGTACTTAGATGGTTGACCACTTAGGAATATTAGGTACTGTACCAGTCTGGTCGGTGGTTTGTTGCATGAGCAGTCAACTGCATTAAGCATTTAATCTGAAAAACCTTCCTTCTTCCCGACCTCACGACGACCGATTAGCGGTTTTAAATGTCCTCGATTAGAGTAATCCTCTTGGGTAAGGACTGGGAGTCTCAGGATAGTCTAAGATTGCGAAAACCTCTATAACAACAGTTAGACTGATCTAAGCCTACACGAGGGAGGGAAAAGAGGTTTTCCTACTAAACAACAAGAACAATGCCAGTTTTACGGGCTGGTTATATTATAATTAGTGCTTAAAACCACCGATTGGCCTGATACAGTACCTGGTTTTTCATCCAACTTAGTACTGAACTTCAGTGATGTTGCTTAACTTCAGTGATGTGTGTACAGCAAAAATTGATCGTAATGCCGTAATGGATGACGAAGAATGACAAAATATGAAAATTTAAAAAAAAAAAATATTTTCCAAAAATAGGAGCTTACAGGTTTCTAGTGTATGTGAAAAAAATTGATTGTTTTATCCTCCGTCTCTAGTTGAGTAAAGTCTGTCTTTTGCGGAGTGAAGAAGAGAGTGAGGGAGTGTATGCATGAGAGAGGGATAACAACTCGGTCGAACACTAAACCAAGTTAGACACAAGGTCAGTTTTACGTGCTCATTGCATCCCCTGAACATTTTGCAATCAATATTGCCCTCCATCTACATGAGTTACTCTCCTGGAGTTGACGAGTCTCATGGACTCGGGTTTTTCGGAATCGGTGTTATCCTTACACCTAAATGAGTTACTCTACCGAGTTAACGAGCCTCAGCTATCCGAGCTGAGAGTTAATGTGTTGACTTGGATTTGCTTTCGTGTAATACAAATCCAGAGTCCAGAGAGAGATAGAGAGAGAGAGAAAGAAAGAATGGCAGAGGGAGATATTGGGAAAATTTCAAGTTAACGATGTGTCTTTGACCTGTGTGTTGTCAATAAGGTGCCTTGACAATAGGGGTGAGTCAACAAAAGAGAGTATAAATAGATGTATGAATAGTTTTTGTATACTGACTGCTTCTTTCTCTTCTATTCATAATTGGACATAAATAAAATGGTCCAAATTTTAAAGGTCGTACCCCACTCGCTAGACTTAAAACATTGAATAATTTTTTTTAATTTCTAATTTTTTAATATTTTAAATATTAATATATTTTAAATTTTAAAGCTCACATCCCAATAGTTAGACATAAAACCTTATAAAATATTTTCTTTAATCATTTTTTAATATCTATAATATTAATCTATTTCAGGTCCGAGATCGACAAGGGTGTGGTGACATATGTGATAGGTTTCGCCCACCATTAGTGAAGTCCGAGTCTCTGGATACAGGTGATCAAAATTTGGGACCCATCACAAGGTACAGACTATTAACAGAATCAAGAAAATCACCTCCATTGCAATGGCGCCCCACTTTACGGAGGGCCGATACTCTGGAAAGTTGTCCGAACCCGTTGCGCAACATGCATTACCCAAAACAGGCCTACGACGAGGCCTACCCTTGGAACAAGCCCTGGCCTTCGCTTTCAAGGACCAACAGCCCCGGTTCGAGTCGAAGCCGCTTATCTGACTACCGTCAACTCCATCGATCCTACCCTGATCACACTACGTGTAATCATCCAGTGGTGGAAACTAAAAATGTGGCCACGAGCACATCACCTCCTCCATATGATATCACAGACTCCGCGTTCGAACTGGATGTGCCGATTCAGGGTTCTTATAAGATGTCTTTGGCGTCTAACCCTTCGGCTTCGGGTCCACTGTTGAACACTTCACCGCCTCCCCCGCCCCCTCATTTCTTCCCGAAAGACTCTCCAAGAAACTCTCAACAAGGTTCTTCGTATATGGTCAACAAGACCACAAGTCCAATACCTTTTCAACAGATGTGTTACGGTGCATCACGGTCTTCCCCTCGGAGTTTTATGCAAACTCCTCCCATGATGAGAGCCAAAACATGTTCCACCACAAAAAGTACTTCGCCCCAGCCGCTCATGAGAGTGATGTCTCAGGACAATCCTAGCAGACCCCAGTCACCCCTGCAAAAAATGAAAAACCTTAATACAGACAAGAGTTCTATGTACTCTCTCCACCATCAGCACCCCCAACAGCAACATTACCCACGCCTCCATAATCCTTCAACTGCTGCTTCCCCCATCCCACCCCTATCGCCACCGATCAGTTGCTACCGCAATCAAGAGTACCAAACCTCCAAAATGCGCCCTCAATTCCCACCTCGGAGCCCTCAAAGGTCTTCTTCTCCGAGATGGAACTTTATGTGTGATTTTCCGCAGAGGGACCTAATGCCGACGTCACTAAATCGAGCCCAGACAATCTCGAGTGGGACCAGTCCTTTCTACCGACCGTCGTTTCCACCACCCTTATCTCCGCCTCAGAACAAAAGCCTTGAGAATCGATACTCAGCGTACGTCCGCCACACCCGTTCTGCACAGAGCACCCCTCTGTCGGCGACCCGTCTACTTCACGGGGGGCCAATGGTTGCTGCTGCCGCTGCTGCTACGGCAGTGGCTGCAGCTACTACTGCCAGTGCTGACAGTACACCAATCAATATTAACCAGCACCCTAACCATCATATCTATAACTATAGCGCTACCTTGCTGACGAGTTCAAGTAATGGTAGCAGCCCAGCCCATCCTAATATCCACCTTCGTCAGCAACCTCCTCATAACTTTTCACATCGCCTAAATGATAATCAGGGTTGGAGGAGCAAACACATGTCCTACCCTTCAGCTGAATACTGTGTGTCTCGGAAACGGGATCTTAGAACTGGTTCTTTGGTCGAACAAGCCGACAATAGTGATACAAGCGAGGACCTCAACAGGTAAGACATCCAATCTTTAATTTGTATTTATTTATTCATAGATTCAAACTTTGTTTGACCCTTTCGACCCTAGAGGGCGGATATATCGGCCCTGGTGACCTAAGGCAAAAATAGACACACCGACATTTTTTCCATAATATGGTCGTCTAATAGACCGCATCTGAGTGACTAGTTGGTAATTTTGACAAGTTGGGGTTCAAAGGCTTAACCCTTAAAAGACCGATATATAGGCCCTGAAAACATAAGGCAAAGAAAGACATACCAATATTTTGGCTTTAATATGATCGTCTAATAAAACGACTTTGAGTAACTACTTGGTAATTTTGATAAGTTGGGGTTCAAAGGGTTAAATCTCTTAATTCCTCTGGGAAACATAAAGCCGCAACGACGTTCTTTGCTGCCGTTGCAGTTTCTTTAACTTTCTATTTTTTACAGAATTTGGTTGTTAGCCTTATTCTAACCCCCAACCTAGAGGTTGACGCAGATGGAACGACTAGGATTCGAACTCACGTATTCATTGATTCATTCATTGGGGGTCACTCATGGTCGAGTATGACTGTCCTCCGTCTTGGTTCTGTGGACCCTTTTGGGAGAACGCCTGTGCGTGATGTCTTTTTTTTTAACGTGGGAAGACTGATGCACCTGCAGTCACTACACGGCCCCTTGGCAGAGGAGGACCTGGTTCCAATAGCATGGAGAGAACCACGACGGCAGTTGCAGCCTTCAACCGCCTTCAGTGTCGTTGTGTCACTGTGGACACCACCCGCCACATCCGCCATTGAGGTCTTGTACTATTTAAGATAGGGCTTCATACTTTTTCCAAAGATATTAGTCAACATGTTAACGTAGACGGAACAACTTGGATTTGAACCTGCGTAGTACGGTTCCGAAGTCTGATTGTCTAGGTATGACAGGACATGTCGGAAAATTGTTAACCCACCGTTTGTTTAAAACAGCGATTGCATTATGTATAAATAA
>JAUZSX010343612.1:0-10430 GCA_034780655.1 Idiosepius hallami
GTTAATGCTTTATCAGAGGTTGAAGTTATTAGCTACCGTGGAATTTACACGGGTTCTGCTAGTTATTATTATTATTGTTATTGTTATTATGCTTCTTTGATAAATGTTAAATAGTACTCTAGCTGACTAAGACAATCTAACAAATTAGAAAAAAAGAATAGAAAAAAATAATGAATAATTAATTAATTAATTAATTAATTAGAAATTAACCAAATATACAGAAAAATAATTCTTATTTAATTTAATTTTACTTTTTATCAATTATTTCTAATGATTTAATTATTCATTGATTTTTGCTATTTTTTCCTATTATTCTCCTTTTATTTATTAAGTTTTCTGTCTATAGTCAGGACATAATTTGTCCAGTAATTTTTTCTTATCTTTGTGCTCCTAAGTATTCCAAATCTCCAGAACCTGAAGTAAAAAGTGATAACTACCGAAAATGATGATACAGCAAAATTAACGATAAGCTAATCAGAGCTATTCGATTAGAAGAGTATGTAAAGCTGAAATATCAGCCGTGTCGTCCTTTTTTTCCGGTGCTTTTGCACAACAAGCAAATGGAGAAATCTGTCCGAACCCTAAAGCCTACCACTAACCCTAACCCTAGCTAATCAAATTGCAGTCTTACAACCGGTGCAAAGTCCACGAGCAAAAAAAACTATTTCTCCATTTGCTTGTTCTGCAAAATCGCTTTTTTTCTTAGTCACCAGGGATGATAAATAGGTATTTTAGGGTTAAAATGTAGTTAATTTGAACAATTGTTTGCAAATGTTTTGAATAATTTTGAAACGTGTAGATTATTATTTTGATATTTAAAAGTATAACATTTTTTTTTATTTTACAACTAGCAGCCCTCGACCCGGCGTTGCCCGGGTTTTTATTGGCCATACCTGGTTATAAAGCGCTTTTTTAGTTTATGCAGAAGTAACATCTAGTTTGTATTAGAGGTTTTTGAGTTATTTTTTGAATGACTCAAATAATATTAAACATTTAAACTTAAAAGAAAAGTGAGAGTTATAAAATGAGGCATACATTTACTTTGAAAACATGGTGAAAAAATATTTGTTAACCAGCCTTAAGCGGAGTTTCACGTGACGTGGTTAGGATGTCTGTCGGACATAGGAATCGATATACGCGAGTTCAAATCTCAGCCCTTCCATGTATGTTCCGATTTTGACTAATACTCTTAGGAAAGGTATAAATCCCCAACATCCCCTCCAGCAAATACGCTCATTGTGCTATTAAAAAAAAAACTGAGTGCGTAATAAAAAGGAACGTTTGTCAAAAAATGATTGTTCTCGGTATTAATAGACATAAAAAGCTTGATATGGCACAAAAGATTCTTTTGTTGTGTTTTTTAGCATTAGTTTACATCCATTGTATCAGTGCTGACGATAAATTGAGTAAAATTATAAAATTAATTTGTTTTGTTTTTAACGCCATATCAAACTTTTTAGGTCATTTTAATGCCGTGAACAATTTTTTTTATTTGATTGGACATTTTTATACACATAGTTTCTTTTAGTAACACACGTTGCACTATTTAACACTTAGCTGAAGTTAAGATAGATTCATACCTTCCCAAGGGTATTAGTCGACATGTCAGCGTAGACGGAACAACTTTGATTCAAACCCAGGTACTACAGTTCCGATGTCCGAATGTCTATTCACTGGTCCACGACGAACGCCTCTATAAAATGAAAAACAATTTTAAATTTATATAATTTTTTACTCTGTTTAAAATACTGGATGAGTCTAAAGTTTGGAAACACAATTCTAATGAAAGTGCAAAGTATTGGATTCAAAAGTATTGGAGTTCAACTGTAATTACTTTGAAACTTTATGGGTCCCACCAGTTCACGTGATATTGAGTTTCCTTGATTTACTTATCTATTTAATCAGTAAACTATTTATTTATCCTAACTCTTACGTGTAATGAATGCCAAGAATATCTTTAACTTGTATTTAGTTGTTTTATTTCAAAATTTTGATCGCAAACAAAAGTACCGCCAGAAGCCAGACCAATCTAAACATATGTGTAATGGCTATTTGGGCATCCGTAAAATTTTCTATCATTTCAAATCGAAAGTTTTCCCTTGGTGGAATGATTTTAAGATTTCTGATTTTCCGATGTGATTCATGCTAGCGCGAAATCAAATTCTATAGTCTGTCTTTGCGTCATTTTTCTTCGTATACTTTTTTTTTCTAAAATTTCGTTTATTTTTTATTTAAAAAAAAAGACAAACAAAAAAGAAATAAAGAATATTTTTATGCCATTATTTTTTATGTTATATTTCAATTTTTATTTTTTGTAAAATTTCGTTTTTATTTTTATTTTTTTTAAAAAAGAGAAAAAAAAAATTTTTTTTTGCCATTTATTTTTTTATGTTCGATTCCAACTTGGGTTTTATAATTGATTCTTTTTTTTTTTTCATTTTACTTCTTACGCTTATATCTTTTTTTAAATTCATTATTTGCTTCATAGATTTAAATCTTAATATTTTCTTGAACTGATCTCGTTGTGACTCTAACATTAATTTCCATTTTTTATTTCCATTTTTTTCACTTATCAGTATGCTTTGTAACTTTATTTTTTCGTTTTCACTTTTTAGTATGCAAAAATCGTAATTACATTTTAATATATTTACATCACATACGAAACAGCGATTTACTCGAATTAATATTATATGTTCTGTGCAGTGATCAAAAAATTTAATTCAAAGAATTATATAAACACAACAAATCTTTCAAAAGTTTTTTTTTTAGAAAGTTGTCGTGTATGCTTAATACATATTTAATTCAACTTAGTGATTTGTGAAAAAACACATTTTGCAATAACCATTCAACAACGTCGGTTCCAAAAATAATGCCTCCTAATTTTTTAATTTCTGACTCGAAAAGTTGAAAAGTTATAAAGTTAGTTGTGCGACTAACATGAATGACATTTTGTGCTCCAGAATTTATTTTTCTACATGGTCACCAAGATCCGTGATGCACTTTAGCCAGTGATGAACGAAGTGACTTATTTTCGTGTTCAGGGTGTACTTTGTCATTCGCGTCTCTGACGACACTCTGAAGTAGACCAATCCATCTCCTAACTGTGCTGACATGAATTGAATTAGGTTTGCTTTCGATGCACATTCATCTGTATGCATATATACACACATGATAGAAACATTATTGAAAAAAACAAAACAAAATAAGAATATAGTTATTGCCGACGCGTTTTGGAATGTTCCTTCGTCAGAGCATATTTATTAATATTATCATTGTTTTGGGCATGTGGTGTCCACACGGTCTTTTTTTTAAAAACAAGGTCAATGAAATTTAAAAAAAAATGATTTCTCGGTTTAACAACAATAGCAAAAAAACTTGTCTTAATTAAGACCATTTGAACACAATATACAAAAATAATGATGATATTAATAAGTATACCCTGACGAAGGCACATTCCGAAATGCACCGGCATTAACTATATTCTTTTTGTTTAAATAATTTTTCCATCATACATTGTCGGAATTTATTTTGCATTTCTTCTATTACCCCCTTTATATGAATCAATTGAAAATTTTAAAAGTATTTTAAATAGATCAAAAGATAGAATCATTTTTTGTTCAGTTTCTGTTTATTTCTCTATTCATTTCGTGATAGATTTTAATCATTCCTTAGAATCAACAGTTTACAATTTGTTATAAAATCAATGTTTCCTTTTGAGAATCAATTAAAAAAATTGTAAACAAACTTTTACAAATTTAAATACGAGAACTATAGTCTACATAAATGTAAAGATTATTATGCTTAATATCAAGAGTCTTAAAAAGCATAAAATATTATCCATATAAAAATAAGGACTATAGTCTACATAATAAATACAAGGCTCATCTTAAGATTTTCGAAAAACGGTAAATTTTGTAAATAAAACATAAGAACTATAGCCCACATATTAAAAAAACAAATTATAAAGATGCATTTAAGATTCTGAAAACAGTATATTTAAAAATTACGATGGTGGAAACTCTAGTCAGCATATAAATATACAAATTATTAAGCCTCATCTCTAGGACTTAGAAAAGGTTTTCTAATTATTTTCTCACTTTATGTATAAATTTATTTTTGTCGCTTTTTCCTCGGTTGGTTCATGTAGCTTTTTCTATGTTCATATAGATATCATACAGAAATGTATAGAAAAAAAACACAGCAACTTAAATTGACTTAAGAATAAAAATAAAGATAAATAATTAAAACATATTTCACAATTATTTTAATCTTTGTTCTTGATTTCGATGAACAGAATATTCCTTGATTTTAAACTGTATGAAACTACTTAATTTCTTCCTCATATTACAATACAAACATTTATACATCTTGTAGTCTGTTTTAAGCAATTATCTTTTCCAAGTGTATACAATTATCATCTTTCACATTTAGAATGTTTGCTTGCAGATACATTTAAGTATTGATTGCGTTTATGGCTTTTTATAATTTTTCAATTACAAGTTGGTATCTCGTAATTGAAATTACATTTTGGTAATTAGTTTTGCACCTCAAATTCAACAACCATCTAACGAAGCAGGAAAGTTATTTAGCATTGTTTTGAATAATTGGGCAGCGTTTAGACACTTGGTCGTTTTTATTCATATTCATTTCATCTAAGGTTCATTATTTATTTTCTTTCTCTAATTACAGGAAGGTAGAAACAGTTGAGTGGAAAAACAAAGTGTGAATTGAATTTAGAGAATATTAAGTAAAAAATAAGCGAAAGCAAAATACACACAGAAGATCTCCAATATTTTGAAACCCAATAGTATGGAACTTCCATTATAGTGGTATTCAAATACTTTGGACTCAACCAGTATTTAGAACTGAGTAAATTTAGATATACTGTTACATTCCTAGTACATCCTTAATTTATTTATTACATTGGTAAACTTTTTAAAATGATTTTTAAGCTTTAAATTTGACTCATATCAATATGCTAAATTAAATTTTCACGACATGTCTTAGCCCTACCATTAAAAAAAATACAATCTGGGAAAATGCAGTTAAATCATAATACCGAGTTAATATGTAAAGAAGAGACAAAAGAACCTATTTTTTTGTTCAATTTAAAAAATTTTTGAGTTGCATTATTCAGTCAGTAATTGATAAAAACGAAACTTTCGTTTTTCTATGATTTAATTTTTTCCATGCCTTAAGAATAATTTAAAATCTAGATTCTTTTTTTCGTGAAAAAGGTTTGTGGAAAGTATTTTAACTTTAAAGGGGCGCTGAGAAGAGTCTATCCGAAAAAGTGTGAACCAAAACTCATTTTCAATTTCGTATATATTCCATAAATATTTGGAATAGAAATATCTACATTGTTAAAATAGCTATCTGTTTACACATCTACAAAATAAATTAATTTTTGCTCGCTGCATCTTTCGCTCTTCTCCCGGTTTGCGCCGTGCTTAAAGGAAATAGAACCCATTTCTTGTATCAAATATGGAATTCTCTTTTTACTAATTTCCTGTTTCGCACTTAATATGTTTTCAGAAAAATTGAAAATTAGACATGAGTTACAAAAACAGAATATATAATTTTTTTTTTTATTATCCTATTTCTTTTTAAAAATGACATTTCTTTAGTGTTTGGCAGGTTAATCATTAATTAACTTTCTGTTAGGAGCTGCACGTGATTTATTGTGTTATGTATATTTAAAGCAACGAACAAAAATGATGCATCTTATGCTGATTGCGGGGAGGTCCACTAGGGGCAATTGATAGAAAGTCGGACTTCGGAATTGTAAGACACTAGTTCGAATCCCAGTCGATTCGTTTACTTTCATATTTAGACTAACACCCAAGGGAAAGGCGTGAATCCCAACATTCCCCAAAAAATGAATTTAAAAAAAAAAACATTCTCAAAAAACAAAACCAAAAAACAAAGATAACATTTTCCATCTTACCTCAATTATTTTTTGTCACCACTTTACACTCAATACCCACCAAAAACTAACACACACACACACACACACACACACACACACACACACAAGGGTGGCGCTTAGTCGCTTTATCTAATTTTAATAATAATAAACGTAAAATTCCAAATAGCACAAACATACTTCTGTTAAAAGATACGATGTCATAAGAAAAGATGTTAATTATGTTTTTATTTATAAATCATTTTGAATTTTGTTTATTTTTATTAAAACAATATATATATATATATATAATCTTTCTATTTATACTATACGAAAAAAATTGAAAATGATTATAAATTTGTTTTATTAAAATTCGTTTCTACGGGTCTCTATATTGAAGAAATATTAATCATTTAAACCGATTTCGCCTTTTTTTTAAATACATAAAGACCGTGCTAACTTAAGAACTTTATAAATCAATCAATTTTTCATTATTTTGCTATAAACACAAGACACCATATCAAATAAATACTAAGCATTGTAGTAAAAGTTCGGAACTTTTAACAAAATAAAGGGTTATCGATTCTAGAATAAATTAAACTGAAAAATATTTTTAAATTCTCGGCAATTCCAATTTACATAATTAAAAAGAACAAAACAATATATGTATTTTTATTTGTGGTGAATGCAATTATTTCTATTTCTTCATTATTAACACAGTTATTCTATGTAAAT
This sequence comes from Idiosepius hallami, assembly GCA_034780655.1. Lineage (NCBI taxonomy): Eukaryota > Metazoa > Mollusca > Cephalopoda > Idiosepiidae > Idiosepius > Idiosepius hallami. The sequence goes on from JAUZSX010343612.1 coordinate 6,641, forward strand.
CATAAAATGTACAAACATAAATTTACACCATCGAACAGAGACACAGAAGCACATACACACTAACACAAATAAAAAAAGTACTCTATGAGGTCCATAGACCATCACACACACACAAAAAAAAACCGAAACAGGCTTACAGAAACAATCAGAAATAAACATGACAAAAAAAATAAATGAATAAAAAGATTTTTATTATTATAGGCCGTCACTTGAGGTTGAGTATGAATGTCCTCCGTCTTGTTTCTATGGACCATTTCGGGAGGACTCATGTGCTTGATGTCTTTTAACGTGGAAAGAGTGGATGCACCTGCAGTGACCATACGGCCCCTTGGCAGAGGATTGCCTGCTACCAATGGCATGGAGAGAACCACAACGACTGAATGCCATCCTCTGTTGCAGCCTTCATCGCCTACAGTGCCGTTGTATCACTGTGAGGTCTTGCACTATTTAACCCATAGTTGGAGGGAAGATAGAGCTTCATACATTTCCTCATGGTACTAGTTAATGTAGACAGAACAACTTGGATTCGAAGCTGCGTAGTAAGGTTCCGAAGTCCGATTGTCTATCAACTAGGCCGCGTCAACTGCCTAATTAAAAAGATACACGCAGATAAACCCACAAAGTTTACTTAAGGAAAACTACTTCCAGAACATGTTACTTAATTTATTCTATTTAATTATTTAGATTAGAGATGTTGCAATATAAAGTTTTGTGTTAGTCTTTTGTGAAGCCCAGTGGCGTAGATAGGGGGGACACAAAGGGCCGCTCCACCCCGGGTTAAAGCAAAGAAGTGGAGACAATGTTACCGGCTTCCCCAATTTTTTTCCCACCAGACCAAGATGCAAAAATAGGAAATATTTATCATGTATTATGCAAATACAATTTTTTATGTAGATAAACGTAGAAATCCTCAAGAAGGACATGGGATCTCAGAGTATAAACGAACTAGCAAGGTCTATAGAAAATCGGGATAACTGGATATAACGATGGGAGGCTCGTCTAAGGACGTCGTAATAATTACATGGTGACATGAGAGGGTATGAGTATAAAAAAAAACTAATTCTATAAGGTTTGGTCTAGGTTTTTCTTGAGTTGAAATGTGGTAACCAATAGCTTTGTTGATATACACTACACTTTCAATAACAAAGTGCATCAAGAGTTCTATAGAGGGTTGCCCAACCAGTTTATCAATGGGGTTTTATGTTTAACAATCTATTTCAGAAGTTTTTGGTCCATTTTACATAGAGTAAACCATTCAGCATGGGGACATGTAGGAAGACAAGCTGAATTGATATAGTTGGTACTATTCTTTTCGTCAATTTATTTTCCTACTATTTTCTTTTTACTTTTCTATGAGGTATTAATTACTTCGAAATATATTTATCTATGTATTAAACAGTAGAAAAATGCTCATTTATTGTTAATGCGCCCAACATAAGTAGATGTATGTAGACACTGGTTACAGTTTTTCGCCTGTGTGTTGATTAGACTGATAAACGAACAGGTAAGAAATTAAATCATTTGTTTAGGTGTCTATAAGTGTGTGTGTACACATTTGTAGATATGTGTATGAATGGATAAATTGGTGGATATAGTAGACACCTACAAACAGACCGTTTGTTGATTGATAGATGAATAGATTGATAGAAATTTTGTTAGAGATTGGAATGAATTGATAGAAATTATACTAGAGATTGGGATAGAAATATAGAGATTAGAGTTGATAGATAAGTCGATACGTAATTTTAGATAGATAACTATATATGTAGTTTTAGGTGTATAGGTAGATAAACATTTTTAAACGGATAGATAAATAGATTTTTTTTATGAAGATGCTTGCGTTTGACTCCATCTGGCCATTTTTTTTAGTAAGGTTTGTATACGTACTGACATGTCTGACATAGCTCTGTCTCAATGTATGGCGCTATTTATGCCTGAGGTCGTGTGATTGTTCATTTATATATTCTTCACAAACATAGAAACACACGCAAACACATAATTGTTTAACTATGTGTTTTGCCCATGTGAAAAAAATCTGTTTGATTTCATGGATTTATTCGTGTTTGTGTTATTTTCATGAAAATGCATGAGTTTGTGTTTGCGTGAGTACCCCTAACGTATTTGTGTGGTTGTGAATGTGTGTAAATTTGTGTATTTGTGCACGTAAGTACTTCTGTCACTGAATATGCAAAGACACAATATTAAAGAACGTGGAATTGAGTGTTTGTGCACTAAGTGTGAAATTACATTAATATTATTCTCTAAGGAAGAAATAAATCTATGTTTTTATTTATTCGTTTGTTTCTTTGCAAAGATGAATTTCCAAATGAAAGATTCTTTCCTTGAATTCTCTTATATTATTAATCTTGTCTATTTTCCAATTACCCGATCTCCATGTTGTTTCCTTCTTTTGTAAATATAGTTGACTAAAACCCAAATACAAACACATAAAACGTACGCTCTGTGGCTCATATGTTCTTCTATAGAGTAACAGATCCCAAGTGAAGAAATATAGAGTCAGTCAAATGCAATAAACGAAACATAATGCATGAAAAAAAAATGATAAATAGATCAATTTTTATAGCAAGCACAATATACAGGAGCATCTCAATTATTGCAGTTTTTATAAGATACTTGTCATGTTTTATCCTATTAGCTTTACTTTTAGATTTTCAGTTTTACGAAATATAAATCTGCACAATTTGTTATACCAAAATCAACTGATGTTGATCAACTAATATTTGACCGCTTGAAATTATAGAACATGAGTTCAAATCACACTAAATCCATTCCGTACACCTTCAATCTAATCTTCTGTTTTTCTAAATATAAATCTGAAGATTTCATTATAGCAAAATCTATTGAAGGTATGTCGCAAGTGACTGATTTTCGACCGTTTGAAACAATAAAACCCCAGTTTAAATCTAACTCAACCCATACGTCCACTTTTTGCAAAAAAGTGCTTAGACTCTTCATTTAACACCAGTTGTTGGGTAAATAGTTAAACAGTTTTTTTTCTACAAAACTTCCACAAAAAAAAATTTTCAACTACGTAAGTACTTTCGTGTGCAAATACATACATTCACACACATGTATTCACAAACAGTCATTTACAAACGCGCACACATACAAATTTGCAAATGAACGCAATCTTATGCATTGTAAAACGCTTAAATTTTAACTTTTAGAACTTAGTAAGCTCTTCACGGCGATTTTTTTTCTTTTACAAAAACATAAAACGCACGCTTTCTGTTTAAATATCTAAAAAAAAAACTATCTTGACAGCAAAAAAAAAAAAAAAAATCCGAGTGCAGTTTTTATTCTGATATGTACAGAAATTAAAAAATTTACAAAGATAAGGACCACAGTCCATAATAAAATGCAAATTATCATGCCGTATTTTTATGCCGTATCTCAAGGATTTCGAAAATAAATATCAATTTTGTATCTAATTTAGAAAATTGGATTAATAAAATGACATCAGTTTTAGGTTTAGAACTAAAGGAAGAAAAGGTATACATAAGCTGATAGATGGATTGTTAGACAGGTAGAAATACATAAATACATAGAAATATAGATATATAGAAAAATACAACTCTCTCTCTCATACATATACACACACACACACACGCACATATATATATTATATATATATATATATATATATATATATGAATTTCATTAATTATGAAATATATATATATATATATACATATTATTTAAGCGTAGACACTGAGTCAATGGCCTTCGGTGACTGTCAGTTTACGCATGCATGGTCATCAGACCAAAC
>JAUZSX010343623.1:0-10429 GCA_034780655.1 Idiosepius hallami
TTAATCACATTTTCTTTTATAATAACATTGTCTACCTTACTGTATATGGAAAAACGGTTCACATTTCAATGGACCATTATTTTTAAAGAAGAGGCAATATTATGACCGGTTTTTTTACCCTTGTTAGAAAATTTTGTAAGTCTTATTTTAGCGCCCCTGCACCTTGGCGCCCGGGGACATATGTACCCCGGCGTCCCCCTCTAGCTACGCCTCTGCCGCAGACCCCGTGTAATAGAACGCGACCGACTTGGCCCAAAAATGCAGAAACGAACAACTCCACAACGCCCGGTTGTGTTAACGGAAAACAATGCAAATAAACATCGAAAAAACATTTACATACGGTAAAGAGTTATGTATAATAAGTCCAACTGGAGCTACCCGCTCCCGTACGCACAAAAAAACAAACCAGCTGCGTACAGCATTTTCTCCTCCGACGGGACTTCCCCCCGTCACGCGTGCCCCCCTAGTGCCCTCTCGTCTCACGTCCGTCCGTGTCGAATCCTTTTCACCTTCTGCCGTTCTCTTCTGTTCTGTCCTCTTAATCCCTCGACACCGGTGTACTCCCTGCTCGCTCCAGATACGGTGTCACTTAAATCTGTTCCCCCTCTCTTTTCTCTTCCGATCAGAACGACCGTCAAATATACAACAGCACACCCCGCAATTGCGGGTGGTGGTGATGCACAAGCTACCTTGAATTCACAGATCTATTGTAATGCAAATATTAACAAAATAATTAATTGTTAGGATTAATTAAAAAATCATTATCACACTTGAGATATACATCTATCAATTCATCTTTCTTTCTTTCTCCCTATATATTGCTTTGTGTATATGTGAGAATGTTTGGTTTTGATCGAAATCTCCAGTATGTTGGAGGGGGGGAAATGAGCTTTTATGGGGAAAGGGGGCCGCAAGTTGCATTCTGCATCAGGGCCCGAAAGGTGGCTAAGCACGGCACTGATTCTTCATTGAAAGAAACTCAATATAAATAAGCAGGGGCAGTCAACGTAGCCTAGTGGATAGGCTATCGGATTTAGGAACCACAGTACGCCGGTTCGAATTCAAGTTGTTCGGTCTACATTGACATGTTGACTAATACCCTTGGGAAAGGCATGGATCCCCATCTTCCCTCCAGCTATGGATTAAATAGTGCAACTTGTGTTATTAAAAAAAACAAAAAAAACTATGTGTGCATAGAAATAAAACGTTTATCAAAAGTAATTGTTCTCAGCATTAAATGACTTAAAAAGGTTAATATGCCGTTAAACACCAAACAAATAAACAAATAAATAAGGGAAATCAATTTAAATCAATCGATAAATAAATCTTAAAATTTTAAAACTTATTTTAAATTTTTGAATCAAAATATTTTTGATTGTTTTGTTATTTTTCTTTTAATTTTGTTGTTTTGAAAAACATTCCAAAATGGGTGAAAACACGTTTTGAATTTATACAAAAAAAAGAAATTTTTTAGAACAAACATTTTGAAAAAAAAAGAAAATAAATAAAGAAAGAAAGAAAAAGAAAAAGAAAAAAAACCTCCAAAAACAAAACTCCAAACAAAAACAAAAAAAGACATAAAAAAATACCCTAAATTTCTTGAGGCAATGTCTGCCATTTTGAAACGTCTCTTTAAAAAAATTCTTTGCTTCCAAAATGATTAATCTTGACAGATTTCTTTTTTTTTTATTGCACCCAATGTCAAATCTTTTTAAAACATTCAGTTGAAAGATGAAAAAGAAAGAAAGAAATCATGTTTCATGCGAAAACCATTTTCATTTTCCAAATAGTTTTCTCCTTATCGAATATTTCAATCTTTTGATGGACAATCAGTAAATAACACCCAGGTGAGAAGAAAATAAAAATAAATAAAAGTTGTATTTATCTGATTTCATCACAGAAACACAAATATGATACATTAAATCTCTTGAAAAATGAACAGCCGTTTAGTATGTCAACAACTCTATTCATCATCATCATCTTGCAGCCTCGGCCGAGATTGAACTCACTACATAGTTCATCATATTTTCAGTAGTTAAATACTTGATGCTTCGCTGGGATTATCAAGTGTGTCATTATAGTTATTTTACAATAATTTTATCTTTATTTGAGATTTGCAGCAATTTAACTAAAAATGGCATTAGTTTGTTGATGGAATAAGGATGGATTTGAAAAACATAAGCTTTTTTTTTTAATTTTCTTGGAGAGATTTCTGGTAAATCATATTAAGGAATTTTTTGGGTAGCGACGGTGGAGCATCCAGTTTTACGCGAGTTCAAATCCCAGTCAAAACCATTGCATTTACATTTAGCTTCCTCGGGCAAATGGGGCTCGTTAGCTCGGAAGAGCAGCTCATCTAGGTGTAGGGTAAAACCGAATATATAAAGCCCGGGTAAGAGCACGTAAAATGGTCTTGTGCCAAACGTGGGTTGGTGCTCACCAAGTAAATATAATATAATATTAAGGAATTCTTTTGAATGTTATTTTTTGTAATATTTTATGTTTACTTATTTTTTTCCCTTTGTTTGCAATTGTTTTAATCTAATAAAGAATATTAAAATAAAAATAAATATGAAAATTATGATCAATTTGTTTGAAAATGTTTAAAACAATTTTTAATGACTTTCATTCTTTTATTTTAAGTTGGATTTTCAAGTTTTATTTTTTTATTTTTGGATTAAAAATTATTTAATCAATTTCTGATTTTAGTCAAGATTAGATTTGCACAAACAGGAATCTAAATTCATTTTCTTAATGACTTAGAAATTAGAAAACAAAAAATTTAAAAACCATAAAAAATATTTGAAATTCAATCAGTTTTCTTGTATTTATTTTCTTTTTCTTTATTCTTAGAAAATCAGATTAAAATTAATGAATCAACAACTGATTATTTACATCTGAAAATTTGAGCAAAAAAACCCAATTTTCTTTGTAAATTTTTGAACTCAATTTGTTTTGGTCTTTGTTGAACCAAATCTGGATCTATGTTTATGTGTGTATGTTTATGTGTAAGTGTGCGTATGCGTGTGTATGTGTAAGTGTGTGTATGCGTGTGTATGTGTGTGTGTGTATGTGTGTATTATATATATATGTGTGTGTGTATGTGTGTGTATGTGTGTGTATGTGTGTGTATATATATTTGCGTGTATGTGTGTAGGTGTGTGTGCATGCGTGTGTATGTGTATGTGTGTATGTGCGTGTGCGTGTATATATATGTGTGTGTATGTGTGTGTATGTGTGTTTATGTGTATGTATCTGTTTATGTGCGTGTCTGTGTATATATGTGTGTGTATGTGTGTGTATTTGTGTGTATGTGTATATATATATGTGTGTGTGTCTATGTGTCTATGTGTATGTGTATGTGTGTGTGTGCGTGTGTGTGTATGTATGTGTGTTTGTATTTTCAAGCAAAGTTCAGTTTTTGGTTGATTGTGTTTTAGAATGAACAGCAATAAATTTAGCATCAGAATTTTTTTCAATTATTGAAGTGCCTTTTATTCACTTGAAAAATGGTGTTAGGGAGGTTGAATTTACCCTAAATGTTGGGTAGGTTGAAATGTCCTTGATTTTAAGGGGAGAAAAAAAGGATTTCTACAACAGAGAATATCTTTTTTTCTTTCCTAAAAATAGTTTAATTAAAAAAAAATGTTGCTTTGATTTGTAAATGTTGTTAGAAATTATTTTCAATTTTATCAAAATACAATTACACATTTGTTATGACATATAAAGTCAACAAATGTCCACAATGCTTAGAAAAAGTGGACTCAAACTATTATCTGAAGAAAGGAAAAACTTTAAAATAAATAGTTAGTTGAGGTTTATCAAGTGGATGAATAAGAAGTCCGCTTCTCAACTCATAAAACTAAAATTTAACTCTTAACAAGAAAGAGTTTTGAATACTTCGAAGACAACCTTTTTTCGAAAACCCACAAAACCAGCACAAGTAAAGTTCAAATCTCATTTTGATTCAAAATTATATGCATATAATCGTAAGTATTCAATTAATGAATTTGAATTGACTGTGATTGGTTTGTAAGAAGAAAGAAGTTGTGCTTAAAACAAGTAAGTGTTCATTATTTCATTTTTCTGCGTTAGAATTCTACTGCGTAAGTAAAATTACTAACAATGTCTGTGGAATCAACAAATAGTTAAGTAACCCATCTTACTTTTGATTGAAATAATCGTCATAAGGATTAGCATGGATTAAACCAAATCAGAAAGATGAAGCTCTAGGGTAGGGGGTTTTCAAAGGGGGCAGTACCCTCCCCTGGGGTGCAATATGAACTTTCAAGGGGGCGCTGGCGAGTAAGTAATTGGGGGCCTTGCACCAATTACAGTAAAATATGCTATAGGTGTTGGTAGAAAGGCTGGAAAAATAAGACGATTTAATTAAGCATTTCCCAGTCGGTACAACTAGACACACGTGCCTGTATACCTTCACCGTATATTCTTCTAGATTTACCACCATTATGGCGTTTGTTTGAAAAAGATCGGAGGAGCTGGCATTTTCGTCCATTGATGAAGGGGGTGCGATGAAGGAGATGCCGGCAAAAAAAAAAAAGTTTGAAAACCACTGCTATAGGGTCCCTCTCTCCAAACAGCTGCAAAGAATAGTGATAATATCAAGAAGAACAAAAACAGATCTATTTTTTTCTCTTCTTCTTTTTCTAACTGACCTTTCTTGGTCAGTACAGGTTTTTCAACCTACAACTCACTTCCACCCCCCCTCCTGGGGTCTACAATTTCTAAGACAATAGAAACAAGTAGCTGGTGAGAATGGGGGGGGATGAAGAAAAAGTTAAGCAAAAAAAAAAAAAATTCAAAAACGAAACATAACAAAAAACACCAAAAATAAGGAAGTGATAGGTGAGGAATGAAATGGTAAAAAAAACGTCTGGAGGTGATTTGTCTTTCATAACAAAAGCTGAGGTGAAACAGTACAACAACCCTAACCCTAACCCTAACCAGATGATAAAAAAGGAATGTTTGGAAAATAAATAAAATGCTGTGTCCATTGCATTCACACACACACACACACACACACACACACACACACACACATATACACAGACGCACACACACACAAACACACACATATACACACACAGAGATAATGGATTCACACACACACACACACACACACATACAGAGACACACATATACACACACACAGAAAATGGATTCACACACACACACTTACACACAAAGATAATGCATTCACACACACACAAAGATAATGCATTCACACACACACATACAGAGACACACATTTACACACATATATACACACACACACACACACAGATAATGGATTCACACACACACACACAGATAATGGATTCACACATACACACTCACACACAAAGATAATGCATTCACACACACGCACACAAAGATAATGCATTCACACACACACACACACACACACACACACAAAGATAATGCATACACACACACACACACACAAAGATAAAGGCAGAGATTTTCAGTTTCTACTCAAAAATCGTGTGGATTAAAACTTACAAACCAAATCTTATGAAGAGAGTCTCAGGGTTCATACATTCATCCAATATCAATTTTCAAGGACTTTTCAAGGCAGAATCCAATTTAAGGTAAAATTTGATACATAAATAAAGAAATAGTAATCCAAAAAATCTTATTTACTCACAACAAGACAAGTCATTTTTATTCATCTCTTTTTTTAGGAAATAGTTTAAATGTAACATAGTTATTTACATAAAGTTTATACAAAGTTCTCTACAGTATCACACAACAAAACTGATCAACTATTTACAGCTTGAACTTAACACGACACAATGTCATTTAGAGTCTTTGACAAAGTCTTAGTTCTTCTTGCTTAGTTTCAAGCTTTTCTTTGAGCTGAGCCAGTTCATTTTTTTAAAGGAATTTTTTACTAACATATTCAAGGTATTTTCTATATTTTCAAGGACTTTTCAAGGCAATAATAAAATCAAGGCCTTTTCAAGGTAAAACTTAAAATTCAAGGACTTTTCAAGTCTGTATGAACCAAAATATCAAAATATTGTGCTTATTAATCACAGAACTTAATGACCTCTACCAGATTAACAAATTAACTGCCGCCATATTATTTTCAGCTGCAAGTAGTCAATGCTGCAGTCTTATATAGATTTCCCCAATATAAAGTGTCAGTTTATTTTCATAAGATCAGATGTAAAATATACCGTCAAATTGTGTGCAATTTTTAAAAAATAGGCAAAATTTAAGCCAATGCAATAAAGAGTAAATCTTTCAAGTTTTGTTTGTGAAATAAAAATTCTATTTTATCGATTTTTGTTTCCGACACAAAAATCATTTCCATTTGATTTTAATAATTGGAAACATTTAATTTGTTTTATAAACAAAATTTTTGTTTCATTATTTTCACATATCACTGATATCAATTACTTGTAAATAAAATACATCTCTGATATTCACATTTTTTACAGGACTGTTTTGATACTCAACTTATTACTGAAAATCATTTAAAAAAACAATAAACAATATATAAGAAATAAAAATTGTTTAAAGCAATTAAGGAATATTTTTTTAACTTGAGAAATAAAATAAAAAATATTTCAAAAGTAGCATATTTTTCATTTTTACATTGAAGAAAATGTAACTTATTTCTATTTTTGGCAAATAATTTTTGTTTTCATTTAAAAAATATAGATTTTAAAAAAAAATAGTTTAATGGGTAACAATTGCATCACATCTTAATCTCATTCAAATAAAAAAACAACTTTTCAGCATTTTTATCTAGTTGTCATGAAGCAAGTTGCAGATAAAAAGAAAAGACATAATATACATCATGTATAGAATTACACTGGATGTTCATAATTACTTTTATTTAATTCCATTCTATTTGATTGTACTTTAAAAATTGCCACTCAATGTAATTTTGCTATCATAAGTAAAACAATGTTCAATTTTTAAACCTTAAAAATGAGAATCAATTGAATTGGAGATAATAGTATTTTTACTTGTTATTTTATGGATATTCTAGGAGTGATTAAACCATTTGTGACATTTGCCAGTATCAGTGTAAATCCTAGTCTTATGAATGAATTTCCTTAAATAATCTTTTTAAAATAAATATTTCTAACCATTTAGCAATATTACTAAAACTAGAGATATAACAAAGATTAAAGAAACAGTTCAAAATTATTAAGTAATGTAAACATTCCATTGTTATTCCAAAGTATTACCATGGATTCATTGAACCACTCACTCCTTAATATCGAGTGGTAAGCAATTGATCCAGACACTAAAATAGATATAAAATAAAATCTTTTTTTGATGTGAATTATCAAAGACAATTCAAAAATAAGGAAACTGTGTAGACAATGTTTTCCGAAGCTTCACAGCCTTAGGAAAAAATTTACTTATGACATTAGTAAATCTGAACCATACACTCATCAATTAGTATAATGCTATCCCTTCTAATAAAAAAGTAAAAATATAAAAGTAAAAAAATATAAAAGTAAAAAATAAAAAAAATAATAAAAGTAAAAAAAAAAAAAAATAAAAATAAAAAAATATAAAAGTAAAAAATAAAAAATATAAAAGTAAAAATAAAAAAATTTAATGTAAAATGTGTTTAATAATTATTCTATCATAAACGATACAATAACACTTAATCCGATAAATGGCAATGATATGAGAAAAAAAAAAGATTGTAAATTTCTGTATTTATTTAAAACATTTTTACCTCTTGGCTATCATCCAAGTCTTCATCATTTTCCACATTTGTAACTTTGACAAGAGGATTAACAATCCGTTTTGGGGGTCCATAAATTGCTGTATTGAGGGGAAAGTATTTCAGTTCATTGGGTTTGTATCTAAATGAGTCAAAACAAAAGAGAACGTCAGGATAGGAAATAAAAAGGAAATTGTTTTGAATTATTAAAAATAAATGATTTAAGAAAATTAGAAAAAAAAAAAAAAAAAAAAAAGAAAAGAAATGAAAATTACTGACTTTCTATAATATTCTTGATATTGTCCTGGAATTAGACTGACTGGATAGGCAGTAACTTTGCTGTATTCTGGGTCCATCTTTTTGTATTTGTGTGCAGGGTAATGGATTACCTATAAATGGGGGAAAAAAAAAATTTCACTGATTATATAACTTTAAAAACATCAAACAATCATTGACTTTTGAGCAAAGATAAAATACAGAATTTTCAAAACCAGACAAGTTTATTTCTGGGGTCCTAATTAAATAGATTTATTTCACAGCTCATCTGAAAATGTTAAATGAATAAATGTTAAAGAATTAAATGTTTATTTCTGACTTTTTTCCTCATATTGGTGATTTTATGTTTCTATATACGACATTTCGGCCAAGTGACCCTCAGGCCTTCTTTTGATATGAAGTATTATAATAAAGAATTAAATGTTTATTTCGGACTTTTTTCCTCATATTGGTGATTTTATGTTTCTATTTACGACGTTTCGGCCTAGTGACCCTCAGGCCTTCTTTTCATATGAGGTATTATAATAAAGAATTTAATGTTTTTTTCGGACTTTTTTCCTCATATTGGTGATTTTATGTTTCTATACACAACGTTTCGGCCTACAAATTATGTGGACAAGATTTTTGCAGATAAAACACTACTCATAAACGATTTCATTCTCAAAACAAAAACTTATTGCCTGTGTTTGCTATGTCTAATAGGATAGGTCGATTTTGGAGCTATAAGAAGAATTTGAGGAGAGTGCAATTATTTGAGGAAGCAAAATTGAAAGACATCCAGATTGGCAATTTGAAGTTTCAAACATGATATCGCTATTTTGTTCTCGGCATTAAATGACCTACAAAGGTTGATATGCCGTGAAATGAAACAAACAAGTAAATCAGGAAGTAATAAAGAGATTTATTCCTTTCTTTAAATATTATTCTGGAACTGAGTGTATTAGAGTAACCAGTATTAGAACTCGCGTATTACGATTTTAAAGTCTAAGTAATTATCTGTTCAATGAAAATTCAATACTCAACGAAGACTTCGTTCAACGGCCAGGAAAACAATCATTTTTTGAGAAACTTTTTTTTTTCTTTATCTACACGTGCTTTTTTTTATAACACAATATACACTATTTAATCCATGGTGGAAATGTGGGAATTCATACCTTACCCAAGAGTATTAGTGCAAATGTGTGAACGCAAATGGAAAGACTGTGATTCAAACTCACGTATTACAATTCCGAAGTCCGATTGTCTATCCACTGTCCCAAGTGGACTTTCTCGAAAAAAGGTGTGGAGAAAGAGAGGGGCGGAAAGTATTGGTGGGTGGGGGAGACTGGGGGAAGAAAAGAATAAAATTCTTTTTTTGGATTATTACCGTTGGGAAAGGTATGAATCCCAACTTTCCCTCCAGCTCTAGATTAAACTTGTAACTTGTTTATATTCATCGATTTATTTATCTCTTTTAAAAACTACGTGTTTACAAAATAACCTTTATCAAAAATAATTTACCTCGGCACTTAAATGACCTAAAAAGTTTGATATGCCATTAAACACAAACAGTGTGACAAAATTATGTGGAAGTCAACCTCTTTGGGAGTTAAAATCCACGTGCCTGGTTTTGGGGGAGCTTGAAGAAAGGGGCCGTGTCAGTCGGGTGGTTGGGTAAAAGGGTCATTCGGTTCAATATTTTTCTCTCCTTTAATTCTGGTATTGAAAGAGTTGCAGAGCTAGACAGGAGAAGGGATTGGGTGGATAGGGAAAGACAGGTGGAGAAAGGCACGCGCACCGGGCCTCGGGTAACTCTCGTGTCTCGACTTACCCAAGGTAACACCCCTCATTTAACCTGTAAAGTGGGTCTCGATTACATGGTTAAAGGGTCTGGATCACATTTTAATGTTCAATACGAGTGATTAGGCCAACCGAAAGAATATGCAAATTTTCTCCCTTCAAAAACTGGCAAAGCAACTTTTGAAATAAATTACAAGATATTGGGCAATGAAGTAGAACGTGTTTCATTGTAATACTAAAAATATTGCCCGGCTTGCCCCAATGCCAGGGACTTGTCAGACACACACACACACACACTCACACACATACTCACACACACATATATTTATATATATATACATTTATATATATATATAGAGAGATAGATAGATAGATAGATAGATAGAGAGAGAGATAGATTGATAGATAAATAGATTTATCTGAAAAGATAGTTAAAGTGCTCAATTGGGCGTTAGTTGTAGATAAGCGTAGACACGGAGTCACAAGTCTTTAGTGGCAGTCAGTTTCTCGCTTTTTCGTCTGATGACCGCGCGGGCAATAGGCGCTATGGTATATTAGTGCTAGGAACTATAAAGATATAAAACTATGAAGACCTGATATAAAGATGCTCATCAGGCAACTTAAGGTAAAGGCAACGGTTTTTACGGTTTTATATAT
>JAUZSX010343634.1:0-10428 GCA_034780655.1 Idiosepius hallami
ATATTATATTTACTTGGTGAGCAGCACCAACCAAGTTTGGCACAAGGCCATTTTTAAGGTTAATGCAATGGTTTTGATTTGGGTTTGAACTCGCGCACTACGATTCCAGAGCCCAAGCTTTTACAAATGCTCCAACTTCGCTGCCCAAGGTCTTGCACTATTTAACCCCTAGCTGGAGGAAAGATAGGGTTTCATATGTTTCCCAAGGGTATTAATCAACATGTTAATGTAGACAGAACAACTTGGATTTAAACCCGCGTAGTACAGTTCCAAAGCCCAATTGTTTATCCACGTCGACTGCCTATATATATTCTGATATATAAACAAATATTATATTTACTTGGGCACCATTTTTGCAGAGCCCGAGCTTTTACCAATGCTCCAACTTTGCTGCCAAAATATATATATATATACATATATATATATTATATATATAAATATGAATATATAAATACATAAACAAATATTATATTTACTTGGTGAGCACAATCCAAATTTGGCACAAGGCCATTTTTACGTGCTCTTATCTGGGCTTTTTACATTTGGTGTTACCCTTCACCTAGATGAGCTGCTCTCCTGAGTTAACGAACCCCATCTGCCCGAGGCTGCTTAAGCGAAAGTAATGGCTTTGACTGGGATTTGAACTCGCATGATACAATTTCAGAGCTCGAGCTTTTACCAATGCTCCATCGTCGCTATTATATCATATATGTGTTAATGGTTTTCTCTACTAAATTAATTTCCAATGCCTTTTTCTCAGGTAGTTAAAGAAGCCTATCACAAAGAAAGGTGGAATCATACATATGCAAATTTTAATGGTCTGAATCATTTTTTTGTTTTTCAAAATAGCTATTGTAGTTTCTTTTTCTAAAGAGATTAACAGTCAGTTATTTTTATTTTTTAGTGACTATTCTGGTTATATTTTCAAAAACACATACACAATGTAGGGTCCCATACAATCCCGATTTTCTTTTATATATATATTTAATTGGTTGAGCTTCAACCCAAGTTAGGCACAAGGCCATTCTTATGTGCTCTATATACCTGGGATTCTAGCATTCAGTGTTGCCATTCACCTATATGAATTGCTCTCCAAAATTAATGAGCCCCATCTGCCCAAAGCAGCTAAAGATGAATGTAATAGATTTGACTGGGATTATTGAAACCTTGTAATATGATTACAAAGCCCAAGAGAATATCTATATATATACATATGTACATTGGATTAAAGAATATTATAAATTCTATAAATATAACCTGTTTTGTTTTAGAATTGTTATGAAAAAGGGATTTCTATGGAATAATTGTTGCATATATGTAATATTATATTAGTTCAAAGCAAATCCATAGATTTTGTTTGAAAATGGTGTGTAAATATTAAATCTTATTATTCAATATTCTCACACTATATACAATTTTAGCCAAAGATAGGGATCCCTTTGCTGTTTGTATACACAAAACAACGTCATAAATGCATAGATACAGCAGAATACATTTGCATTTTAGAGTGTATCAAAATGATAATTATTTGCAATATTCACTTAGATTACACTCCACCAAACTCATAAGTGGATGTAGAAATAAATCTAATTTCAAAATGATTTCTTTAAAGATTTCTAACACTGAAATACGATTCAGTCTTACAGAATCAATTGAAGAAAGTTTAGTCAATTAAAATGTTGGTGAATATTAATTAAGAAACAATTCACATCTTTTCTTGCTGACAGTGCCATGCTTATCCAGATAGTGGCCCCGACACAAAATACATCTTGCGATCCCTTTACCTTAAAAAAGTAACTTGCACACCCATAACATATTATAGGCTTCGATCAAAGTCTATATATACATACATATTCAAATATATATATAGGGCAGTGAT
Source organism: Idiosepius hallami (assembly GCA_034780655.1). Lineage (NCBI taxonomy): Eukaryota > Metazoa > Mollusca > Cephalopoda > Idiosepiidae > Idiosepius > Idiosepius hallami. The sequence continues at coordinate 1,880 of JAUZSX010343634.1, forward strand.
GGTGGAGCATTGGTAAAAGTTTGGGCTCTGGAATCGTATTATGCGAGTTCAAACCCCAGTCACAACTATTGTATTCACTTTAGCTGCCTCGGGCAGATGGGGCTCGTTATCTCATGAGAGCATCTCGTTTAGGTGAAGGGTAACACCAAATGTAAAAATCCCAGGTAAGAACACATAAAAATGGCCTTGTGCCAAACTTGGGTTGGTGCTCACCAAGTAACTGTAAATTCAAATATATATAGACAGGCAGATAGAAAGATGGTCGGATAGATTTATATTTCAACATATTAGTGCAATGATGATTTTCTAATTTATCCTAATAATTATTGTCCTAATTTTTGGTATTACAAAAGATCTGTGAAGCGAAGGAGCCTTGTGGACCCTAGAGAGCTTTCACTCGCCCCAACTCTGCAGTTGCGAGAGCTTACAGTGACCCTAAGCACCACCCTGCTTGCTGATAACTATCTAACTAACACAACAGTGCAATTCAGAAAATATCTTTTGGTCATACCAAAAAATATATATGCATATAAATCAAATTATATTGTATGATTCAGTTAGTGGCGTAGCAACGGTTTTTGCTGCCTGCGGCGGCTGTAAGATTAGGGCCCCACCGACTACTGATAATCCATTAACATTCAAAATTTCAAAAAGCCCTTAAATCATTTACTTTCATGGAACTACAATCAAGGATCTATATTATATTAAACTGGTTTAATGTTTATTTTCATTTGAAATGAAACTGATGTCACAGTTGAAAAATCTGTTTAAATACAGTATTATTTACGCATAGAAAACATGTAAACATATTACAAACTTAAAAACTTATTTTGATTATAAAATTTTAGATTTTTATGTTAGCTTTCTACTATCATTATTTTTTATAGTCTATTTTCAACTCCTCAAAATGTACTGCCCCTCCACTCCTCCCTTGCTACACCACTGGATTCAGTGCAAAATCTTGTGTAACTTTTAACATAGTACCAGACAGCTGTTTCAATCCTATTGAATCGAATGAGTGACACGTAATGTCATTCACATTCCAAAACCCATCTGGGGATTCAAACTGCAGATTACAAGGTGAGAAGCAAACACTTTAAACGAATGGCCCACAATAAAGTTATAAGCTAATAATCGCAACTTTTATGATTTTACTCATAATCAAAGCTATGCACTTTTTTCTAGAAGCTGATTTTTTTTTCAATTATCGATTTTTGATAATTATCAGGGTTATTCTGACACAAAACCTATCTAAGAATACTTCCAGACACATCAAGTAGGTCTGTGTAAATTTTCAAGAAATTTGGTTTGGCCATTTTGGCGTCCTTAGGGTACAAAGAACAACATACAGACAATATTCCATTTATATATAAGCTTAGAAATGGTTTTGCCTATTTTTTACACATCAGATGGGATTAAACAAAAATCTAATAAAAAACTTAATTTGGTCCATTAATAAATACACAAACTTGAAGTTACAATAGAGCTTTACTATGTTTATTATACTCACTTTTAAACCAATACCCTTGGGAAAGCTATAAACACAATTTTCTTTAATAATTGATTTATTATTATTACTTCATTATTTTTATTGACCTTGAAATTGAAAAATTCATAAACATTCATTCATAGATTTCATATCTTAAAATGATGCATCTTTACGAAATTAATGGTTTTAGTTACAATTAATAAATGATTAAAAAAATAAAATCAAAATAAAGAATTTTATTGTAAACACATAATGAATGATTGCTTGGTTGATTGATTGATTTATACAGCATATTGACTCTCATTAATGCTGAAAATTATTTTAGAAAGCTCTACCTAGTTTACTTGATTTACAGTTTTGTTTATTTTTTTTATAATTAGTTTGGTTTTATATTCTTAGTCCAGTCTCTCTAAAAAATGTGAGAATGTTGTTTGTGCCGTTTTTAAACATGTCTTTCATATTCTAGCACATAAAATGTAGGATTAAGATATTCATATGTATTAATTAGGGCTGTGACAATCTACTTTTATTAAAGATTATCCTTGTCACAGACTTGACTATTTTGTGATTTTACCATTTCTTTTAATTCTTTATTTATTGATAGGACTGTAATAATATGCTTTTATTGAAGATTATACTTGTCACAGACTGGACTATTTTGTAAATTTATCATTTCTTTTAATTATTTACTTATTAGTAGGGCTGTAACAATATGTTTTTATTAAAGATTATCCTTGTCGCAGACTTCACTATTTTGTGATTTTACCATTTCTTTTAATTATTTACTTATTAGTAAGGCTATGACAACATACTTCTATTAAAAATATTTTTGTCACAGTATTAATAACTAAGTACGTGACAAGGATATTCTTTAATAAAACAAAATATTATCACAGCCCTAGTAATAATAAATTCATTGATATGAGCAAAATATACATATGCCCAATTAAAACTATTATTATTGTTTTTTTTTATTATCTCTAGCTGTCAAGCTGAGAATTTAAAATCAGTGCTGCTACAACAGTAAATATGTTTGTTATCAAAACACGTGTGGTGTGGTCTGATGAATTCACTCTACAAGTGAAATAAAATTTGACATCTGGTGGGTGCTGGGACTGTTTGTAAATTTGGATAACTTGGGAGATGTTAAAAAGGATTAGGTTGGTCTGTACACATCCAACTGTCTCCATAAGGAAGGAGAGGAAGAAAATAGATGTTACTAGAATCTTTCAAAAGAGCCTACCTTCAACCATTTCACCATTCGGGAACAGAAGAACCACTCGATTCGTCTTATTTGATACGTATATCCGGGGTCTATCCATTTTTGGTTTGGTATCCATTATGAAAAAAATTTCCTTTATTTTTTTTTTAAATGAATTTCACTTTTTTTTCTCATTTAAAATTTGTTGAAATCCTTTTATTTGCAAAACTTTTTTTTTTTTTTTAATTCACCCCCCTAAAAAAAAAAAAAAATTTACAAAAATACAACTCCATAAAACCAAGACTTTTCGGAACAGCTGGGAAAATGGTAAGAAGTAAAAAAATCTGCAGGCTCAATCACAACCTTTATAGAGTTGACGTGTAAAAATCCTCACCCAAGGAATTTTTAAGGGAGTCTTATGTATTTTAATCTTTTTGTCATTCTGTCAGGGTATTAAGAGATTTTTGACAATCTCTACTAGTTCTACTGACAAGACAAGGAAAGAAATGGTCATGGCCACAACTGCTTCATGATACAGCTTTGATTCTTCTACATCACTAATGGGCTAGAGAAAGAAACAGGTCGAAAATGATCAATGAGAGAATAATCCATTAATTCTTTTTGAAGAACTGGATTCTTTCTGTGAAGTTCTTTCTCTTTGGCTAGATATCAATTTGACAGTTAATATATTTGTGATTGTTTCTGTTAGGATTACAGATATAATGTCTTCGTAAATGGTAACTTCATGACTGGTACCATGACAACCAAAGTAGTTGCCAACAGAAGCTAGGCACAAATGGATTTTTATCTTCTACTGAGAGAGAGAGAGAGAGGAAAAAAAAGAAACATAGAGAGAGAAAAGACTAGTGCTTTTGCTTTAAATAATATCAGGGATTGTGATAAAGAAAAAAAAAACATTTAAAAGGGAAGATAAGAATATGGTTGTTGTGTCACCAGTTGGTTGCAATACTAAGAACTAACATGAACTAATAGAGAAGGAAGGAAGCTCTGATACCATGTGTAAGTAAGAGTCTGTAAGGGAATCTAGCTGACGGACGAAGGAGGAAAATAGAGACAAAGGTACGTAGTGTGAAGAAGAAGACTAGATTGTGGTATGTACACCGTACCGATATGAGGGGGGGTAAAGAGCAGTGCTAGTACTATCACTTATGAGAGAGAGAGAGAGAGAGAGAGAGAGAGAGAGAGAGAGAGAGAATGAAAGACGACCAATCAAGTAATTGTTATTTGTATACACAGAGATATAATAAAATATAAACAGACCAATAGTACGAGCACATGCTAGTTGTTGTTGGTGGTTGTTGGGCGCTTCCCTTCACTTTTTACGTTGAAAGAAATTTTTTTTTTAGTTGTAAAATAAAATCTGGCTGCCACGATCTTTTTTTTTCCACAAATCAGTTCAAGAGTCTATTATTATTATTATTATTGGGGGAGTACCTACTGCCAGTACCACTGTTGTGTTGTTGTTGCACTGTTGTTGTACCAATATGTACAACAGTTACCACGATCCGGATTGTTTATTCATTTATGAAGTGTAAGATAAATTAACATTCAACATGCGTCACGACACGAGAGGGCTGGTGCGGGTGCGCGGTGGTTGGTGGTGTAGTGGTGGTGGGTGCGTGCGTGCGGCTGGTTCGGGCTCACCCACAGTTTCTTGTCATTAGAAGAAGTGAGGGAAGAAAAAGAAGAAGAACGAAAAATAGAAAACATACAAAAATTGTAACAAACACTGCCGGTTGAGTGAGTTATTTCTTTCTTTCCTTTTTTGTTTATTGATACAGGTAGGTGAGTACAGGTAATATATTTATTTTGCAAAATGAGTACAGGTAAGGTGTGTACACACACTCCCCACTCACACATAAACACAACTTATAACGAAAGTTACTGAAAAGTGAACGAATAAGAAGAAAAACAAAACAGCTAAAAAATTATTTTTAATTTAAAAAATAAATTTAAATAATAAATCAAATTTATTTTTGCAGAATAAATTTTTAACTTTTTTTTAGCCTTACTCTAAAGAAAAAGAAAGAAAGATGAGTTTAGTTGTTAGTGGCTTTTATCATTGCTTTTGTTTTATTTTTTTTAACATAACATTATTGACAATTGATTGACAACTCTTCGTTTTTCTGGTCGTCAATCAGTGCCTGCCGTGCTTCGCTGCTTAGCCAGATAGCGGCCCCGATGTAGAATGCGCCTTGCGGCCCCTTTAACCTAAAAAGGCAACTTGCACACTAACAAACGTAGACTTTTCGATCAAAGTCCATACAAACATATACAACTATAAAGAGACAGACAGACATTATAAAAATGTTTTTCTACTTAATCCTAATACTTAATTATTGTGATAATTTTTTGCTTTACAAAAGATCCGCATAGTCAATGAGCCCTGCGCTGCGGTCCCTAGGGAGCTTGCGCCCCCTGCAGTTGAGGGGTCTGCGGGGGCCGTAGGTACGGTGCTGTTGATCATCATGACGTAATTGAAAGAAAGGATTTCCAATATTTTTGTTGATAAACTATGGATGAAGGAATTCGTAAATAAAAATTTAGAGAAAAACAAGTTGCAAAGCTAAAGGAAGAAAAAGAGAGAGAAAGAGATGAAGAAAATGGTTAGATTTCAAAATGAATCGTGCATGCACAGAGCAACAACAGAAACAGCAGTCAGCATTCACAAGTACAGGCACTGAGAGAGAGAGAGAGAGAGAGACAGAGACAGAGAGAGAGAGAGAGAGAGAGAGAGAGAGCATAGCATCAACATATTGTCGTTTTAGCTTTATGCTTTTTAATAGATCTAGTTACTAAACCAAAACCACACACGTGGATTATAGTGTAAATAATGACAAATTCTAAATGAGACAACATTATTAAAATTTGCTATTTGCCTTTATTGCGTTGGTGTATAATAATCGAGTAGGACTACAAGTAGTACAAATAACACTAAGACTCTGAGAACAGACGGAGACAATATAATGAATTATCTTGTGTGAGTCAGTGAGTGAGAGTGTCTGTGTGAAATCAAGCGTACATAAAACAGTAAAAACACCCTTCAGGTCACCAAAAAACACGAGCAGACTATTTATTTCTCAGTAAGTTTTACACACTATTTACAGTGTGGCAGTGGCACTGTGGAGTGTGGCACTGAGTGTGGCAGTGAGAGTGGTGGCTGGTGGCACCTATCCCGGATATCATTTATTGCAAGTCTATTTCGGCGCTTTTGCAGAATAAGCAAATGGAGAAATTTGGCCGAACCCTAAACCCTAACCAATCAAATTGCTATCTTACAACCGGTGCAAAGTCCCCGAGCAAAAAAAATATTTCTTCATTTGCTTGTTCTGCAAAAGCGCCTCTATTTCTTTCTCTCTATGGAATTAATTCCGGTGTTTTGGTTTTGGGAAGAGAGTGTAAATTATGCAGGTTTCAAAACAATTGGTTACACAACACAACTACAACTTATCGAGGAAGTCACAAAAACACGGACATAGAGCAGCAGCATTCTGAGCAGCATTATTTTTACGGGCCTTATAGAAAATGAGAAACATTTGATCCTCCTTTGTGAAAACATATAGCAAAAGGATTAGGAACAACGACTAACAAACTAGACAATGCTATTATTGTGATAGTTAAAGTTTGTTGAAAATAAATAAGCAAATAAATATTATCTAAAAATTGATAATAATATTAAATTATTTAAATATTGTGATTGATGACTTTGTTGACAAGAAGTAAAATCATAAGATATTGTTTTTCAATGTTTTATCAAAATTTGTATTTGTTTTCCATATTGAATGAATTGACTAAGAGAAACTTTTTAATTTTGTATAAATAAGGCTGGCTAGAATAATCACCCTCGAAATTCTAAAGCCAATCTGTATGTCTATTTTACTGCTTTTTTTTTTTAGATTTGTGAGTCACAAGTCACCCCACCCACTCTGACAGTCAAGTGTAGGCAATCACGACCATAAAATTTATTAAATGTCATCAAATAATCGTAAATAAATATCGAAATTTTCCATAACTATGGAAAGGAAAAAAAAAATAAAAAGAAAAAAGAAATAAAGAAAAAGTAATAATCAACTGTATTATTTTTGAAGTTAACAAAACCCTCAATACTTATATTTAGGACAAGAAGGAGGGCAAAAATTATGTAGGTTTGTTATTCTAAGTATATAAAACGAAAATAATTCTCTAAAAACGCCCACTCACTGATGATGATGGTGCACGTTAAAAACAAAAGAAAAACAAAAAACAAAAAAAAAACTAATGAATGTTACGACGCACGCACAAAACGCACAACAAAACCCATAATCAAACACTTCTCTCTCGTTAATATACTTTTTGCCTTGTTGCACAAGTGAAGTGTAAACGTTAAAAAACCACACACACACACACACGCACAAAAAAAGAAACATGCGTTTTTAATTCCATTTCATTTAAAAACTTAGCTGCAGAGTGCGTTAAAATGCTTTTTTTTCAACAGTATTGTTCTGATCGTGCGTGCGCACATCAAAAGGTGGGAAAGGGATCTGAAAAGACTTTCGTATGTCATTATTCGTTCTTTTACGCAGCAGGCTGTCTGTCTGTCTGTCCGTGCCTCTATATGTTGTTACCGGCTCGTCCGTGTCTGTCGGGTCCGACTTAAAATAGCGCAAAAAGGTTGTTGCTTGCTTAATGCTTCAAATGTAATGAATGCTAAGTTTTGAATTAATATTCCCTTTCAGACAAAAATAATCAACGAATTAAAATAAGAAATTAATCACAATATTCGAAAATTATTTTTTTCTTTTATTAATGAAAAAAAACCCAAATTGGTGAGGAATTGATTTTTTTTTCAAATGATATAGTCATCGGCCATGACATGAAAAATTTATTTTTTTGAAAAAATTTAAGTTGTTAAAATATAAAAAAAAAATCACATAACGACGCAAATGGCCGGGCGGGCGGCAGGCGGACCGCCGGACCGGACCGATATGGTGTATTATTACGACATTAAAAACCTATCATTTGCATTATCACAACAACCTAACCTACCAATTATTCACAACCCACCATGCTGGAAGCTTTCAAGTTTGTTTAATTATTATACTTTTCCTCACATTTTTTCATTTATATCCCTTAAAAAAAAAAAAAAAAAAATTATTGTCGAATTTTTCCCGACAGTATAGCGAAAATTCTTTTTTAATTATAACTATTCACTGTCTTACTTTTTAACAATTAATTTGTAAATTAGTTTTTAACAAATTTTTCTGAGTATTTATTTGGGATTTTTTTTTAAATGAGGCTTCTTACGTATTAATTTACATATCGCGATTTATCACTTGCTGCACGCACATCCACACAACCAAAGGCCTAAAAGTAGAGAAAACTATTAAAAAAAAAGATGGAGCAAAAGTCCGCAAAAATAAATTATTAAACGATTTTTTCTATACAGGGCCATGCTTAGTGCCCACGCAGACCCCACAATTGTGGGGGGTCACTGCAAGCTCCATAAAGGCTCCTTGGCTTCACATATCTTTTGTAATTAAAAAACATTACCAAATTAATTAACTAGAAAATCATTATCGCACTTGAAATACACACCTATCATTTCATCTCTTTCGGTCTATCTCTCTTTCTCTCTAAATATATATTTGCATATGTATATATATTTGTATATATAATTAATTATTTAAATTAACTAGAAAATCCTTATCACACTTGAAATATACACCTATCAATCTATCTCTCTTCTTGTCTATCTCTCTTTTTCTCTTGATATATATATTTGTATATGTATGATATTTACTTGGTGAGCACTCCCAAGTTTGGCACAAGGCCATTTTTACGTGCTCTTACCCGGGCTTT
>JAUZSX010343645.1:0-10427 GCA_034780655.1 Idiosepius hallami
ATATATATATACATATATATGTGTGTGTGTGTATATATATGTATATGTAGTCAAAGGCCCTAGTATGTTGAGGGGGGCAATTTGCCATTTTAGGGTAAAGGGGCTGCAAGTCGCATTCCGCATTGGGGCCGCTAAGTGGCTAAGAAGCACGGCATTGAGAACATAAGTTACATTTTTAATTCTAAGATTTTAATTATCAAAGAAATGGTAAATAATTAAGTTTTGTTTTTTAATTTGAAAAATTTTTTGATACAAATAAAGTATTCTATGGTTTTAAAAAAAATCATATTTAAAATACGACTATTTCTTTTGTATTTCAAGCAACTGAAACTTATGAAGAGAAGAGGAAGAGTCCCTCCCTCCTCCTCCTCCTCAGTAGATTTATTGTGTCATTATTTATGATGACTTTCTAAAAAAAATATTGTTGTCCCATAATTTATTGTTTCCCTGTGGATCCTCTGGATCCTGGTTGAGAACCCCTATTTTATATGATATTATCCACAGTATCACAATATCAGTTGACATATCACAATGCTTGTTTAGATGTAAATTTCTGTTGATTACATACTAGGACAATTTTTTTGTGTGTGTGTGTGATTTTTAGGGATTTTTGGCATCCAAATAATGTGGGTTGCTGGATGGTGGAGAGCGAACGTGGCTACTCAACTAAAAAAAACAGAAGAAAAAACATTCAACAATTAAATTATTTTAATTCTATTTAAGCAAAAAAAAAAAACCTTCACTTATTTTGGCACTGACTCAGAAATGAATCGTCCTCACCCCACACGGCACTCACTCACTGGCTGTTTATATTGAATATTCAAACCGCTGGGTATAATGTCTATAATTGGTGACTCGGCAAAAAATACTTGTTTAAACATTTCAAAAACGGAAAAGAAATAGAATGGCGCCATAAAAACCCCGGTGCCAAAATAAAAACAAATTAATAAACAATATTTAAAAGCTAAAAGCATATTGTCAGATTTACGGAGTAATGGATAATACATTCACATTCAAATAAAAGAGAGAATGTCTAAATAAAAAAAAACTTATCTAAAATAACGGTTCTCATAATCAAGTCTGAGGTCATGTCCCCTAGGTATTTCAAGGGGACTTTGAAGAAGCCACTATGTGTGCTATTTGGAATTCTTAGAAGTCTGATTTTGTTTTAATCACTTTGGAGTCACCTATTCCCGTCAGATCACCGAAGTTAAGCTCTATAGTACTTGTTCAATATTAAGACAGTCAAATCACGTTGGATAGGATACACACACTAAACACGCACTCTCACTACTGGGTCTCATCAGATCACCGAAGTTAAGCCTGTCCAGTACTAATATGCCTAACCACTTATCTGAGGAGTTTGGTAGAGACTGATTACTTGCATATACATATATAGACATTTTCACATTTTTTTATTTTAATGTAAAAATCTGATTGCCATGGTTGTATGCAACACTACGTCCTGTAACTTCAGACAGGCCATTTTTACATGATCTGTATACCTCGATATTTTGCATTCAGTGTTGCCCTTTCACCTAGACAAGTTGTTTCCTTAGTTAAAGAGCCCCACCTGCCCGAGGCAGTTAAGGGTGAAGGCAATGGTTTTGATTGGGATTTGAATTCGCGTACTACAATTCCAGAATCCATAGCTTTTACCAATGCTCCACCTTTTTTCCCCATTTTGTGTTTGGATATGGTTGTTTGGAAACAATTGTGGGATTTTTTTTTAATTCTTTCTGTTCCTATATAAAGTGAAATCAACTAGAATGGCCACCATTGAAAACCATTAGAAAAATTTTATAATAAAACTCTTAATACCATAAAAACTATTTGTCAGTGGTGATTTTAAATGTGATATTCATTTAAACCAGTCCCGAATACCTCTTAAAATCGACTTTAGAAAGTTGAGTGTTTGGTAGTTTTTCATTGTTAATTTTACCAAGTTTTTTTTTTATATAATTAGTGTGTGAGTTGTGTGTAAGCCTTTGTTTGTGGTAAAGGTACAGAGTGGGGAGGGGAAAAAAAGCTAATATTTAATTTGCAGTTCAAGTAATGACAGGTAAATTTTAACATTTCAAGATATGTCAAAGCGTGCATTAGGGGTTTTGTTGGTGCAAGCATCCCACAACCTGCCTCACAGCCGTAAGAAAAGTTTGGATAAAAAAATGGGTTTTCTTTAGCAAGGCTGGAGGAAGCTTTTGCCTGTTGAATATTTAATGTTGTTCATACACTCAGTATACTGGCTGCAGTGGCATGGCTAAAGTCAACATCAAACATCACCCAGGGATGTCCGCTCAAATGTCATCATTCTGTGTTGCTAAATTTCTATACATGCTCTACTTTTACTACTCTACTGACTGGTTCGTTAGTGCCAAGGTCGGATTTAGATCATGAGGGGCCAAAGGCTATTCAATTTGTGAGGCCAACTTGTTTTTAAACTTGGATTTTCCTCTAAACAATATAACATATCATTACTTTAATATCATTCATCGCAGTCAGACAGACTTTGACCATGACTAGTTGGGGCATCTGTATTCCACCTTTGTGCCCAACTGGCGTGCGCGGTTATTATTGGTACAGTACCTGTACACATCAGATAGACATCCTCTGAACCTCCAATGCCCACATCCAGTGGAGTGAACCAGCAAGGACTGGCACCAGAGGAGGCTGCAGGGCTTTTGAAATTAGTGTTGCCATTCACCTAGATTAGTTGCTCTTTCGAGTTAAACAGCCCCATCTGCCCGAGACAGCTAAAGTGAATGCAATGGTTTTTAAGTGAGATTACATTAATGTTAAATATATGAGTGCTCTAAACTTTTGCTCTCTTTACCCAACACATTCATAAGTGCAAATTTGAATTTCGAGGCCCCTGATCTTTGGGGCTCTAGGCTTGAGCCATGCCAAGCCTATTGGTAAATCCCGTCTTGCTTATTGCTTACACTTATGATCCAAGACAAAGCAAATATGAAAAAATAGGTGTAGAGTAACTAAGGAGAGCTATTGGTTACCACGTCTCAAACTAAGAAAAACTCTGACAAAACCTTAAAAAACTAGATTTTTCTTAAGACTAAACCCCTCTTACAGCATTATGTAATTACATAATAATATATGATAAATAAATCTTATTATCAGGCTATTTTTGCACCTTAACCTGGCTGAAAACTTCTGTTGGAGCGACATTGTGACACCTGGGACAAACTACCCTCATTAAACTACGACACTGATTGGCCGAAGGCTGCAGAATTATGTTTTTTTTTTTAAATTATTTTGTGTGTGATGAGGATTGATTTGGATTTCCAAGTCTAAAATGAATGAATGAATTTGGATTCTCTCTGGTGTTGTTGTCATTTTGGAGCAAAAAGAATTCTCCTTACCTGTTCGAGCTCAGAATATTCTGAAACATCTCATCTTCACCCAAGGGGTTAGCTCTATCCAAGGCAATTTAGCCTTAAAAAGCAGCTTGTCTGGTCGGACGGTTTGAGGGAGTGGGTAAGAGGACATGTTTTTTAGTTAGAAATCCTTGATGAATTTAATTACTGCTCATGCCAAGAACTGCAAACCAGCATAACGGTATCTGGTATGTTTTCACCTAACTTAGTACTGAATAGGCCTTACATTGCTTAACTTCGGTGCCTTAAACGTAACTTTAAAGTGTTGCTGCTGTTCAGGTTATTTGGTTTAAAAATAAACTGCAATATGCATTTGGAGAAGGGATCACCATCATCATCATCATCATCATCATCATCATCATGCAGTCAGTCAGTCTTGACGTTTTCTAGCCAACACCTCCTCGACTCTTAACCTGATTGCACAGTTTTTCAGGTGTAATCTGTAATTTGAGGATAAATAAATCTTGTTTGGTTGTTACTTGTTCACTATCCAGGGCTCTATATTGCGAGAGAAACACTCGCATTTGCGAGGGATTTTTCTAAGTGGTGACTATAAATATTAAAACACTTATCTTTTGGCGGCTGTTCTGTTTTTTTCACTGACAATCTTTCAAATACTGAGTGAAAAATATCTTTTCAACCATTATTATTCCTTTTTTTTTTTTTAATTAAAGAAACAAAGTTAAATTATTTAAACAATAATCATTTGGGTGATATCGATGTTAAAATCGATAGCAAATCGAACTGAATTAAATATAATGAATTATCAATAAATTCAGTTATCAAATTTATTTTAATTTTTACCAAATTACCATTTCTTTTCTTATTTTTCTAATTCAATTCTAGTCCTTTTTCATTAATTTTATTAGCCAATCAAATTGCCGAGGTACAACAACCGGTGTTTGCGGTGTTTTCCTCAGTACAAAGCTCAAATTTATCTGTTCCCTAAACTACAAAAGGGCCTCGATGTCGGGGTGATTAAGTGTTCACGTAATGAAAAAAACACGTGATTAAAAGTTTGATTATATGTACGTAATAGTCGGTTACACAACACAGGTGATGAAAAGTCGGTGTAAACCCATTAAAATACTACTTGTTTAGAAGTAAAAAAAAAAAAAAATTCAGCATCACTCAACACTGACACGATTATGCCATGTATTCTATTTTAAAAAAAAGACCCCTTTTAAATATTGACCATGTAATCAACTAGGTTATGTTATTTTTGCATGATAAACAGAAGGTTGCTTTATAATCAGACATAATAAACCAACGCAACGCCGGGTAAAACTGCTAGTGTTTAAATAGTTTCCAACGACTAGCACAAGTTCTGATATTGTTTTTTTTACGTTTTAGCGGACTTTAGTTTGATTTCAACTCTGATTTTACAAGTTTCACTAATGCATTAGTGATGCATATTTATTATTCATTCAACTGCATGATTATTGAAAACATAGACGATACTTAAAATTTTTAATAGCATCCTCAGTTGGATTTAAATTACTTGAATAATTTGTCTTTTTTAATTACCCACCAGTAATTTGTTGGAGTGAAAAAATGATTTCTGTTGAATATTAAAATCTTACAATAATTAATTGTGACCGTGGTTTGGTTCTCGGGCTTCGAAATCACAGTACATGATTTCGAACATGGGTCATGCCACTTTTTTAATTGAGGACTTTTACTTTCGGGAAAGGTTTCTTCCATTTCACTTCAGATCAAATATACATGCAGCCTATATATTCCAAATTCACATAAGGGTCACAATATGAATTTTTGTGAAGGAATTAGGAATTAACATTATCATTCGGATTTTTGTCCACACCTTGGTAGTTTTTGATGTTTCTACACCACGTTTCGGTCAAGTTCACCTCAGACCGTCTTCAGGTGTTAAATCATGACCTCAGATAGGAATGCTGAGTCTACCCATCGTATCCCCAGTAATCCCCGCCGTCTATAGTTGTTGTCTATCAAACCACGTTTTTGACCAAGTATCCCTATGGCCGGCTTGGGTAGGAATTGAAACCATTATCTTCTGACAATACTCACCTGGAACCGTAGAGATTCCATTGCCTCTATCTACTGCGCAACGGGCTCGGAGAGCGATCTAGGCTGGATCTCTTGGTACTATAAATCCAATTATTTGTTCTTCTTAGTCAGGTCCGCTCTAAATTTTCAATTATTGAAATTATTAATGCTTTTTTTTCGGCGATGAAAAAAGCCATTTATTTTCGAGTCAGAGCGCGCTTTATCACTCTTATCTCAAACACCATTCTAAAACCATCTCCTAATTGTGCAGAAATAAGTTATTTAATTCTGGAAATGCCGAAAAAGTTGAACCAATCAACATCTACCGACGCCCGTTCAACGTTGAGTCCATCGATTTCAGGGTGAAGACAAAAAGGTGACACAAAATCACAAAAATGGACCATCTCGTTCATCGCTGGCAAAAAGTGCATTGGAAATTGTAGTGACTATGCTGAAATATATATTCTGGAACACAAAAGGTTGGTCATTTTAATGCCACCACTACCGTCTCCCTACCTTCGCAATTTTAAAGAATAACTTAAAAACTATTAGCATTACTTTAGGAATGACCTTTTTCTATCATAGTATTCCAGAACCAGAAATAACATTTAATAGTCAGAATAACAGCTTTCCATGTCTAGTCGAATAACTAGGGCTATAGCGATAAAATTTTAATGAAGAATATCCTTGCCGTTACTTGATTATTATTCGATTTTACCATTTCTTTATATTCTGTAGTTATTGATGGGAATGTGATAAAATGCTTTTATCAAATAATATCCTTGTTACAGTCCTAATAACTAGCGTTCTGACTAGAATAGTCTTTAGTAAAATCATATTATCACAGCCCTACTAATATTACATTTATAGTAATCTAGTTTTGATAGTGTAATAGTTTTATGTTTCTCTTATTAAGCATCATAAAATATTTATCTAATAATATAACCAAGTAAAATTTCATGACGAATTATATTAATTATTTGAATTTATTTAAAGGTCATTGTTTAGATTTTTGAAACTTTGCTTGTTTAAACACCATAAAATGCGCGTTTGATTACAACAAACTCTTTTGTTGTTACTCATTTAATAGATGGATCGATAGCATAACCACAAAAATCGTGTGTACAAAGAAAACATCAGATAATCAAATTTATTTTGACTTTTTCCATTAACTCATTTACTAATTTTCTGTAATTGTTTTTCTATTTTGAGACTTTATTCTAAAAAAGAGAATTCTACATCCGTTTTGTTTCATTAAATCCAGTAACAGATCGTATATTTTTACAAATGTTAAATGAAATAATTTCTCCCTCTATTGAAAATGTTTTACACTTGCTAATGGATTCGTTTGTGAGTAATGGGGTTTTCTTCCTTAGTAAAAGTTTAATTATATTTTATTTTAAACGTGTGAACATTTTACAGTCGGATTAGAAGAATGCATTCATTAACATTTTATATATTTAGCCTTTATAAAACGGAAATGAAACTGATAAAAATAAAACAGAGAAAATCGTCTACATTTTCTCTAAAAGGATGAATTAATAGCATGTATGCACTAATTTATAAAACTTATACCGAAGAAAACATTTTAAGCATATTGATTAGATCCAGAAATAATGCTGTTATTTTCAAAAGATCAATGAAAATATTAGTTTGATTATTAAATGTAACAGAGCAATACAATAAACTTTTCAATGTAACAGATTAATAAACTCTTCGTTTTATTCCTTCATATCGTGCCGCTTTAACTAGAGAGGAAACGATGGGTGGTAACCGTCGAATCTCTTAGGTCCACATCAGGGTAATGCACACTAAGTGGGCAGTCTGTGAGCTGGTGAGGAGCGATAGTCTGCTCAGCAGCGTCACATGAGCAAACTGCGTTCTGCACAATTCCCCACCTTGAAAGGTTATCTCGGGTCTTTGCAACCTTGGCCCGAGCATGGTTAAGCGTCACACACTCTCTATGAAGAAGGTCCGAACCGGATGGTAGGTCTTCTGATGGCTTGGGCAAAGCATTATTGCCCTGGTCCATGATGGACTCATTCCATCGCCGGGAACGAAAGGAGACTACCGAAGAGCGCCCCAGGCTTGCAACTGAAGTGAAGCTATTAGTCTTATGAAAACAAAGTATCTTCTGTAATTATCATTTTGATTATCAAATGTAGCAGATCAGAACAATAAACTTTTCAATGTAACAGTTTAAGATAATCTTTGTCTTATGAAAATAAAATATTTTCATATAATCCAATTTCTCAGATTTTTCAATTCTATGTCCACTTAAAACCACTGTATGTATCCATATAAACTCCACCGATCTTCACACTGAATGACAACAACTTCTCGCAGAATCTATTTTCATTCAACGAACGCCGACAAAATTCTGCTGCAGTCACGTTCACGTCTAGCCAATTCCGGTAGCTACGAGATCGTGTTTTCCATAAGCACAATCAACTTTTATGATAGGTCTGAATATGAGGGTATCCGATAAAATAATTCCACCAATTTTTTAAATATACTTTTCTAAAGTTAAAAAGCAAAGCATACAAGGTGTAACCACCAAAACAAGTGGAAAAATGCATTTTACTGTATAGTCTAACCTTTCTCAATTCCTTTTTTCTATGGATAAACCAGAGCTGGTGCACGGACATCCAAGGCGCATTTTGTTACTGATATCTCTGTCACCATTCTGAATCCAGGAAATCCACCCCTTACCTGTGGTAAACTTTCATTCGAGGTCGGTGTTTGTTGATTCTTTCAATTTTTTTCCGCATCAATGATGCATCTCTGCTTTTTATCACACGTCCACGACAGGGGTTGCAGCATCAGGATCTGGAAGAGAGGGTTTAAAATTGTTAGTCGTTAATGCATCAGTTCCACCAATATAACAATGCAATTTGTAATCATTTCTTATTAATTCGGGCTGAATGAAAAAAATCGGAGACGTTTTTTTTGCATAATAGAATTTCAACTGGTTACAGTAAAAAAAAAAACGATATTAATCTTCTAAAACTTTATATATTAATGACGATAAAAAATTATATTAGTATATTCGTTATTAATATCCAATACTAAATAAAAAAAATAGCATGTTTATCACTCTAGAAACTTGATGAGATTTTCTCCAAAAATTATTTTTTCATTTTTCTACCATATTACGAATGTTCTCTGATATTATATACAAAGGCCTATAAAAAAACATTCAAAATGCACTTGTACTAGTATCATTCTTTAAACCCAGTACACTTACCTGTCAATTAGTGTACCATCAAATATTGCCCTCACCTTCCTTCCAGAAATGGAATTATATAGACCATCTTAGAATGCGATTTTTGGTGTCTATTATTATCAAAAGTATGGAGAGTGGGAAGTAAAACATTCTGGCATGAATTGTTTCATTTATTTTTTGATTGGGAAAATTAAAGATTAGAAACCCCTAGTTTAGAACATTTACATATCCTTATTTTCGGGAACGGTCAATTTCAGATAGTTTTTAACCAGGGCCGTGCTTAGGGGCCGTGAAAGCCCGAGATTTAGGGAAGGGGGTTTGCAAGTTCCCCAGAGGCCACAATGCTCCTTGGCTTCTTTTGTAATTCAAAACATTACCAAATTAATTAATTAAGACTAAATAGAAAATCATAATCACCTTTGAAATATACACCTATCCATTCATCTCTCTCTCTATATATTTTTGTATATGTATCTATATAAAGTCGAAAGCTAAATCATTGTTATGATATTATTTTGCTTTTAATTCTGGTAAGAGTCTTCTTAAGATTTTTAAATTAATGTAACTTGCATATTTTTGTTATTTAAATTCATTTTAAATGAAAAAAGTCAGTGTTTGTACCAAACCCTTAATATGTTCTATGTTTGCAAATCATAAATTTAGATCTAGTTTGGAATTAGGTTGCTGTTCATTACGTGAAATCTATTCTGCTTGATGAACTGATAACCAATGTTTGCCTCTATGATCGTACTAAATGCTTAGATCAAGTCATACCTGACCAAATAATTGTATTTTATTTTTTAAAAAGTAAAAAAAAGCAAAGTATAAATATTTGGAAAAACACTACTGTCTCGAATATAAACAAATAAAAATAACTAGAAAAAAACTAAATGAGCTTTCCAAAAATTTAGAGAGTTTACGCTAGATACAGCTGTACATTACAACTCAAAGTGACTGTGACATTTGAGTCTAATTGATTTTTTCTTCGCTAATCGATGTTGAGTCAGGCGGTATTCCCTTGAATCGCAAATCGATTTGTAGATTTTTGACGCCCTGTCTTGGTTGGACGCATTCAATGTCAACATAATTCGAATTGCAATCTTTGAGTAAATATTTGTTACTAATTGAAGCTAGTAAAACAACCTAAAAAAGATAGAGCTGTCCCAAAATAAAGACATTTTTCTCATTTCTATGGAAAGAAAAAAGATCGTTAGGAATTGACAACGGTTTTAAAAATAACTGTTTTGAAATATTCCCAGGTTATTAGTTATAGTTAATTTTATCTAACGTTTTTTGTGGACTTACGGCTAATAAGATGTATTTTGAAAAAAAGAATGCAAAATGAGATTTAGGAATTAACTTTATTATTAGGACTTTTGTCCTCATCTTGGTAATTTTGATGTTTCTACACTATGTTTCTGCTCAGTTTACCTCAGGCCGTCTTCAGGTGTTTTAACCGTAACCTCAGATAGGGATTCTGCGTCTCGTCACCGAATCCTAAGTATCACTGCCTTCCATAGTTGTTGTCTATCGAACCACGTTTTGACCAAGTAATCCTTCTGGTCGGCTTGGGTAAGAATTAAAAGCGTTATCTTCTGACAATGCTCACCTGGAACCGTAGAGATGTGAACAATGATATCTTACATTTCCTCTGTCGTTGAAGCGACAAAATCAACGATATCAGCATACATCAGTTCCTGGACAATGGTTCGGAACCACGAAAATGCGGACACACAGCAACGCACGCACAAATCGCCCAGACATGCTAATGTATTTACCAATAG
>JAUZSX010343656.1:0-10425 GCA_034780655.1 Idiosepius hallami
TCCGAATAATAAAGTTAATACCTGAATTACGATGCCTCATCTCAAAAATAAAAATAAAAAACTATGATTGAAAAACTCTTAAATCAAGTTTACTAACCTTGAGTGCGAACAGTATCATTAAGTTCTCTATGCAATGCTGGAAGCATTATGTGCAACACGGACGATAACACATTGGCACCAAGATCTACAGCAACAGCGGCAAACCATTTAAATACATATGAACGCTGAAAAAAAAAATAAACAAAAACTTGTATAAAGAGAAAAAGGATTATTTAACAGAAAAGTATTTTACTATTTTTAATAAATACTAGAAGTATGGGCTGGCTTTGCACAGGCCCCAGGGACTTGCCACTAAGGTAATTAAATACGCCTATTATAACAGAAAGCAGTCTTTTTATACTAAATTCATTTCTGATACTTTTTTTAATACTCAATTCATTTTTAATGCTTTTCTTAATACTAAATTAATTTCTAAAGCTTTTCTCCTTGCCCTCACAGATCGTTTATAATGCAAAAAAATAATCAAAATAATTAATTACTAAGATTAACTACAAAATTATTATTACACTTATATATTGAAATATACATTGATCAATCTATAAATAAATCTATAAATTATTGTATATGTATGTATATATATATAGACTTTATTGCCTTATTTAGGGTAAAGGGGCTGCAAGGTGCATTCCGCTATATGGCTAAGCACGGCACTGTGTAGATATGTAAATTTTAGTGGTCAATATAATTTTTTTAAAATAACTATTGTAGTTTTTGTTCTGAATAAGAAAGCTTTTGCTTCCAATGAATAATAATCTACATACTTATAAAAATCAGATCTTCATGGTTGTATGATATCCTATATCCTGTAGCTCTTTAGAAAATAAAACCATAATAGTCATTTGAAAAAAAAAACAACACAGTGTTCTTTTTTTTTAAATGACTATTATGGTTTTATTTTCTAAAGAGCTACAGGATATAGGATATCATACAACCATGACGATCTGATTTTTATAAGTATGTAGATTATTATTCATTGGAAGCAAAAGCTTTCTTATTTTTCAAAAAAATTAACAGGCAGAAAAAAAATTTTTTGTTTATGATCTTTTAATGCCAGGATTATTTTTTCTTTTTCAATGTACAGGTTGTTTTGTTTTATGGTGATTTAATGCCAGGATTTATTTTATTATAAGAAAAAACTAAGTGTAAGTACATGTGTGTTTGTGTGGAAGAAAGAAAGATTGCACGTGCATTCATATCTGTCAAATGAATTGAATGAACAGAAAAAAAAAAACAATTTATAGCTAAAGTAATAATAATAATAAAAATATTAACACTAAGATTAATACAGGTCTTTATACGTAGATTAAAAAAATAAATCTTTATATGGAGGCTCAAAAATCCAGGTTTTTACATGTACACCCACTTTGAAAACCACTAATATAGATCAATACAGTTATTGCCTCTTTACAAAAAGATCCCGGCATCAACGTGGTCAACGTGGCCTAGTCAGATTTCGGAACCATAGTAAGCAGGTTTGAATTAAAGTTGTTCCGTCTACGTTGACATGTCAACTAATATCCTTGGGAAAGGCATGCATCCCCATCTTTCCTCAAGCTATGGATTAAATAGGCCAAGTTGTGTTATTAAAAACACTGTGTGTATAAAAATAACATTTATAATAAGTAATTATTCTCGGCATTAAAATGACCTAAAAAGATTGATATGCCGTTAAACAAACACACAAAAATATCCAAGAAAGTTAATTTGTAAAACCTGAAAATTAAACTAAATGCAAAATGTCTACTTACTTTTAAGGTGCATTTAGGATTATGAATGTTTTCATAATGAGCTTCTCGAGTCATTTTACGTACAATCCAAGGTAAAGTGACCTCAAAGTTTTTGTCCTCTTCATTCGTTTCATTCTTTTCCATTTGCTCTGAGAGATATTTTTCTTTAAGAAGCATTATTTCTTCATCTTCCTTCACATTCATTATCCCTTCTTCTTTACCCAGATTTTCTTTCTGAGATTCTTCAATTTCCTCAGGATCCTTCTTCTCTCCATTCTCTTCTTCGACATCGTTCTCAGGACAGTTGTCATACTTTTGCAAAACTTTGTCGAAGTCTTCCTCTTCTTCGTCTAAATCGTTTTCTTCCTCATCCTCATCACTGTCCTCTAGTTTTCCTTCTTCCTCCTGTAGATCTCCATTTTCTTCTTCTTCTTGCATTTCATGATCTGAGCTTTCCTCTTTATATTCATCCTCTGCTTCCATTTCTTCTTCTTCCTCCTCTTCTTCTTCTTCTTCCTCTTCCCTCTCACCTTCAACTTTAGATTCTTCTTCCTCCTCCTCCTCCTCCTCTTCTTCTATTATAGGTTCATTCATTTCTTTCTCATCCGCCAATATTTTCTTCTCTTCTTCCTCATCGATCTCTGGAACCACTGATGGATCGATTAATCCTTGCAAAATGTTTAATCGTTTGATAACTTTGGTTAAATAAACCAAATTTTTTACAGCCTGCAAAAAACAATGAAAATAAAATAAATACTTCAATTCTTAACAAAAGAAACAAACGTTTTTTTCTTTCATTGTTTTTCACTCTTTTTAAGTTCATTTCTTTGAATGAACAAAAATAATCCATGCTAATTGAAATTGTGTGTGCTGTTCAAGAATTCAGGCAGTGAGGTGGAGCATTGGCAAAAGCTCGGACTATGGAATAGTATTGCTCAAGTTCAAATCTCAGTCAAAACCATTCTACCTCTAGCTGCCTCGGGCAGATGGGTCGTTAATTTGGAAGAGTATCTCATCCAAGTGAAAGAGAAAAAAAAAGAGAAAGTCTTTTTTTCAATCCAAATATCAACAGAGTTTTTTTTAAATTTAAATTGATACTCACTTGCTCAGCTTGTGCTTTTTGTAAAAGAGGCGATTGTAACTGTGAAATGGAATCTGTGACCAAATTGTGAATCTAAAATAAATACAATATCATAATCTAAACATTTAAATGTTCAAAATCAAAGATTTCTACTACTTGTAGGATAAAAGTGTTGAATTTTATGTCAAAATCTCTCAGGTTGTCTTATGCAAGTGCATGTATACATGTGAATTTTAATGAAATTTTCTTACATAGCCAATTTACCAAAGTAGGTCAACACAACATTTTGAGTACCTTAGTTTGCATAATTTTGGAAAAAGATAAACAGTGATCAATTTTTCACAAGTACAATTTTGTTGAAACTAGAAAAACAAGATGCACAATGCAATAGATTTGGCATTTTGACTTTTTTTTATATTTATGTCCCAGAAAAATATCTGAAAACCATTAAACCAAAATACTATTTTTGAAACTCTCTCAAAATTCAACATAGCGAAACTTTTGCAGGTAACTAATGTTTTTATGCATTATTTTGCAAAAATATAGGAATTTGTACAAAGAGTTTAGAAAATACTTTTTGAGGAGTGTGTATACTTAAAAAAAAAACCAACAACAACAACAAAAAAAGGTGCCCTAAAAATCTATACTTTCCTTCTAGGAGAGTTACATGGATGTAGGTACAAGAGAACAACTAAAATTTAAACTAATTTAATACAATCTTAAACTGCAAACATTTATATTAATATCCATACTGATATATTCTAAAAATGTTCAAATAAATTCAGTGAAAACAAAAACACTGCTTGAAATATTTTAAAGTAAAAAATACTTTTGCATTCACACCATATATTTTTTAATAATATTATATGTACTAAATATTATTTGAAATAGTTGATACTTTTAAGTATTCTATGCACTGATATTAGTATCTGCACAATTGTATTAGTAAAATAAGATAATATCCTATGACATAATACTGACTTTTTTTTGTCCATTTTTTACTAAGTAAGGCACACATTGGTTTGATTTAAGGGATTTATCCTTCAAAATATCAACCACTAACTGATCTGGAGGATGAGATGAGAAGAGAAGTCCAAACAATTGTCCTGATATCAGTTGAACCCACAAGTGTGGATACTTCAAGTAAACTTGGATATGCTCTGTAAAATATAATAGTGTAATTAATAGTTTAATCATTATTTAAATCTTCAGACGCAACAGAACAACAGTAACTACATGGTAAAAACTTTGATATAAACAATAATATAAAAAATAAAGTTTTCATATTATAAACATAATATATTCAGTTCAATAGATAAATGAAAGTTACATATAATCTACTTTATGAAAACGACACAAACATCTATAATTTGTTTTATACACTATTTTTTCCGTGGCCTCATCTCAACTGCTCTTTTCCTCTCTTTCAAATCCTTGTCCACCCCAAGACAAAAACGTCTCCCATCTCATGATAATAAAATGTCATTGCTACTAATCCATTCCATTCTGTGCACACCAATCACTTAGACTCGAATCAACAGCCGACCAGCGTCTCGCTGTTCCTTTTTCTGTCCTTCCTCCTGTCGGCCTGGTGTAAATATACCATCTCTATTTTTTTTCTGAACCAACCACCGATACCATCAAATAAAAATAAACCACACATTATGTATACAATAAAACAATAAGCTCTAAATGTAACAGTGTTCTGTCTATGTTGAAATGTTGACTAAGCTATGGATTAAATTGTACAATTTGTGTTATTAAAAAAGCTATGTGTATATAAAAATAATGTTTATCAAAAGTAATTGTTCTCAGCATTAAAATGACCTAAAAAGGTCGATATGATGTTAAACACAAAACAAACAAATAAATAATAATTTATCATCTAAATAGACCCATCATATACAGTGTGGACAAGGAAAAATGCTGTCTCACCCTTTTCACAGGCTGGCTTAAAAAAACAAAAATGATTGTTTTTTTTTGTTTCTGTGTTTTACAGCATATCAACCTTTTAGGTCATTCAATACCAAGAACAATCATTTTTAATAAACATACTTTTCGTACACACAGTTTTTTTTTAATAACCCAATGTTCACTATTTAGCCTATAGCTGGAGGGAATGTGGGGATTCATACCTTTCCTAAGGGTATTGATCCAATTATGAATGTAAATGGAACGACTTGGATTTGAAATCACATGGTCCAACTGCCTACCCACTAGGCCAAATGGACTTTCCGCAAAAAAAAAAAAAAAAAAATGAAATATAGAAAAAAAAGAGGGAGAGAAAAAAAATTTACTTACCCCAGATTTTATTCATTTGTTCTGTCCATTTAGGATTTTTGATAACATCACAGCATCGAAGAATCTTCAGTAAACTATTCAGGTTGTTGTACAATAAGTGATCTTGATTTCTCTCAGAAGATATTTTACTTGTCTAAAATATTAAAGTGAAATACATTACAAAATTAAATAAATACATTAATTCAAACCAGGAAATATAATTTTACATAACCCACCAGAAATAATGTTAAGGGTTAAAATCTAGGTATGAGTCTGATAAAAAAAAATTAGTTGAATGTTTTGAGGCTTATAATTTAACTTTGAACCAAGTGCATATGGAAAACTCAATCAGAATGTTAAATTTAATTATGTACATACAAATATATTTAACTTAGAAATATGTTACCTAATTTAGATATATTTAATATCAAGCAAAAAGCCAAGTTTATAGTCCTCCAGTTTGGGTGTTGAGCAAAAGGCTAGCGACTCTTTCTTGTAAAACAAGTATACGGAAACAGCAAAAAAAAAAATTTGCTGCCCAACAAATCGCTAGTTGTAATGGTTGATGAGAAAGCCAAGTTAGGCACAAGGCTATTTTTTTTTTTACATGCTCATTATATCCCTGGGCTTTTGTCATCAGTGTTGCCTTTCATCTAGATGAGTTACTCTCTCGGGTCAACGGCTCCATCTGCCGAAGCTTTTGTAATCAGTGTTTCCCTTCACCTAGATGAGGTACTCTGCCGGGTTAATGCTCATTAACCCGGGAGAGTAAATTATCTGCCTGAGGCAACTAGAGGTAAAGGCAATGAATTTGACTCGGATTTGAACTCATGTTATACGACTCCAGAGCCCAAGCTTTTACCAATGCTCCACCTTTGATGCTATACCAAACTTAGATATAAGTCAAATAAAAATTTAGTATATAACAAAGTTAATTACTTACTGCTTTGATATTGCTGACCAAAAGACCATTATCAAGCAAAGGTAACGTAATAGCCAATCTTTTGTTGAACTGTTCCTTCTCAACATCAACATAAAGACCCAACAATTGAGCTGCTACTGTCTGTAACTGAAATATACACACAAAAAAAATCATATTTTAACTAATTCTTAGTTTTAAAAATTACAGCATTCCTTTTTTTCATCACACCTTGTCTTGATTTTAAGATTTAATGCTATGCATACTAGAAAATGATATGACTAATCTATATTTTGTAAAAAAGACTCTTGTGTTTATTCTTAGTTTTGTTGTTTTGTTTTATTGTATATCAACCCTGAAAACAATCATTTTTGATAATTGTCCACGGGTGTTTTTTTTTAATAACACAGTGTACACTATTTAACCCATAGCTGGAGAGAATGTGGGGATTCATACCTTTCTCAAATGTCAACGTAGACAGAACAACTCCAATTTGGAGTCAGTCAAGTCAGTCTTGACAATGGCCTCGGTACATCCACCTTGGGTCCCAACTTGCTTGCACAGCTTTTTAGGTGTAGCATCTGTTGCAGATCAAATAGACACCCTCTGAACCTCCATTGCTTAATCAGTGTGGCCCTTCACCTATATACTCTCCAGAGTTAACGAATCCCATCTTCTCATGGCAAATTAAGGTAAATGCAATATTTTTGACTGGGATGATTTGAACTCATGTAATACGATTCCAGAGCCCAAGCTTTTAGCACTGTTCAAGTCAAAAACTAATTGATGTTTTTTTAATGTTTCTTTTGTGTTTAACAGCATATCAACCATTTTAGGTCATTTTAATGCCTATAACAATTACTTATAATAAGAGTTATTTTTATACACACTGTTAGTTTTTTTAGTAACACATATTGCAATATTTATAGCTGGAGGGAAGATGGGGATTCATACCTTGCCCAAGTGTATTAGTCGACATGTCAACGTAGACGGAACAACATGGATTCGAACCCGCGTATTACGGTTTCCAAGTCCGTTTGCTTATCCACTGGCCCATGTCAACCGCCCCATTTTTTTGTAATGTAATAATTTGGCAAATTTAAGAACTAGTTATACTGACCTTTTTATCTTCGTACCACTGAACAATAAAAGTGAAAAGTTCTTTCCTCATTTTGGAATCCAGCTTGAAAAAAAAGTAAAAATAATAAACATTAAACCAGCTTTTGATTAAAACCTTTTTTAATTTTTTACTAACCCAAACTAGTAAGGCAGCAGAAGTTTCGGATCAGAATTTTACCATCACTCAACACAAGATGCACTGGCTTAACCATAGGTAAAAAGCCTCTTCTACCCCACAGGTTGCTTAAACTGCCTAGCATTCCAAAGGAGTCACCATTTAAGTACTGCTCACAGTGCTGTGCTTAGCCACCCTAACCCTGAAGCAGAAGGGGCCGCCAAAGCATATTCAAGTTTACCCTAAAAAGAAGCAAGTTCTCCCACCAAAAATACTGGAGCCTTTAACTATATATACAAATATGTAGAGAGAGAAATAGGCAGAAAGATAGATAGATTGATAGATGCATAAGTGTAATAATAATTTTTTAATTAATCCTAACAATTAATTCTTGGTAATTTTTTTGCATTTCAAAACATATGTGAAGCAAGAGCCTTGCAGCCCCTAGGGAGCTTGCGGCTCCCTCACAATTGCAGGGTCTGCAGGGTCCCTAAGCATGGCCCTAACTGTCCAGGCTCGGTGTTGCTTAACTTTAGTGATCCTACAGGAACAAGTATTTCAGCCACCCTAAACACAATTCATCTATGCAAAGTTAGTTTTTTTGTTTTATGGCATATCAAACTTTTTTTGGTCATTTAATGATGATAATGATTTTCTTGATAAACGTTCTTTTTTTTCCACACATATTTTTTTTGAATAACTATTCAACCCGTAGCTGGTAGGAATGTGGAGATTCATACCTTTTCTAAGAGTATTAGTCCTTAAAGAACGCAATTGGAAAGACTAGGATTCAAACTTGTTTATTACTATTCTTAAGTCCAACTGCCTACCTACTAGGCCAATTGGACCCCCCCCCCCCAATTTAAACTAGTCTAACCAAATACCTATCAGACCAATAACAACACACTTTGAGAGGAAGTGACACAACCATAAGTTGCATGAGTCATTGAATATAATTATATAATCATTTTTGGCTAAGGACGTAAATATGCAGAGAATTGATGCATAAACTTGTCTGTGTTTTTAAATTATGTTTAAAAAAAAAAAAAAAGAAAAAAATTAAATTGGATAGAAACAACATGATTAAAAATTAGATTTTTTTAAAGGTAGGTAAGGTTATTGTGTTTGATGTAAAGCGTGACACACAAAATAACATACATCCTATTGCAATATAAAAGACTAGCAGATTAACCCGGCATTACTCAGGTCATGGAATTCAAAATTTTGACCCCATAGGAGCTGTTTTTTCTGGCTTAACGCCAATTAAATAGTTTCTCAACTCCAAAGCTTGCTCCGTGTTAAAATACTTTTATTTGAAATTTAAAATACGTAAAGATAAAGAAAGAAATAAGAATATCTTCATTGAAAAATATCCTTGAATTAATTGAAAAGAATAAAATTTCATCTCTGTATCTTTTTAATGGCATTTGTTTTCATGAGATTTCAACAGCCAAATAATGTTGTTATTATCGACAAGAATTTAGAATAATTGAAAAAAATGTCTAATGTCGATTTTAGTATAAATTAAGTTTGATAATTTTCGTATTTATGAACAAAATTTTTTGAGAGAGAGAAAAAAAATGATTCCTCCCATGAAAAAGAATAAAATACTTTCTTTCATTTTAGACTAAAATTAAGAATTTTGGCCTTTTTGTTAGGGAGAAGATACGTTGAGAAGAATTTGCCACAAACATACATCCTTGCTTTTATAGAAAGAAAGATTCTAAAAAGCTTTTTCTTACCTTTTCTATTAACATCCTAATGGCAATAGCAATATTCTTACGACAAAGTGCAGATTTATCGTTGATCAAAGAAACACTGAGAGGTAAAAAGAAATATACTGCCTGGTTTGCTATATATTGCTGGAATTGGATTAAAAGTGAAAACAAAGGAAAATAATTAAAGATCAGTTAGAATTTTCAATATAAAAGCTATGATTAATTATATATCTATTACATCTAGCACGGAGTTAAATTCTATATGTAAACCTACAATCATAAAAACTTGGTAAACGCATTCGATAACATCTAACAATATAAAAGTACTTATTTATAGATGAGTAGTAATTCTACTGACTGAAAAATTAGGTTTGTCTTTTAAAGGTTAGTTCATATAAATTCTAAGAGACATCTATCTGTAGGTAAGGGTCTCAATTCTGACAGAAGGGGGTGGACAATTAAAGAATGCTTAACATAGATTGTGGATTGAATAAAAAGCTAAATTGGCAGTTTTAAAATGGTTTATTGGGCAAAATTTGGAGAAACTAATGAAGATGAGGGTCTTAATAAGTTGAAGGAAGATAGTATTAATTATGTTTTTAAGAATCTAATATTTGGATTAGAAACATTACTATTCATATCATTGGTTTTAGTTTAGTAGTATGTCTGTATGAATTAAGAAAATGAAAGTTAATTTGGTGTCAAGATGCTCTAAATAGTAAAAAAAGATAATAAAAAAGAAAAATAGAAAATGAAAAATAAGGAAAAAAAAGAAAAAAAAAAGAAATAAGTGAAAAAGAAATAAAAAATTTGAAATAATATCCTCCATCACAAATAAAGAAACAAAAAAATAATATAGTTGAAAAATTAATAAAAAAAATGAAAGATAAAGATTAAAAAGACGAAAAAGAACAAAAGATAAAAAAAAAATTCTGTAAAAAGGTAAAAAAAACAAAAACGTCAAGAATGAAAAAATTACAAAAGTACAATAAAAAAAACAAAAAAAAACAGACAAACGTATAACAAAAAAAAAGATGGAGAAATAAATATAAAAGAAAATTATATTTACAATTGGAAATGTTCTTATAATTGCTGTCAAAATTTCAATGGCTGAAAGTCTTCCCGCTTCAACAGAAAAACTCAAATGTTTCATAAAAAAATCCACATAACTTTGTCCGGAGTCTCCAAGAGAATAATCCAGTAAATAACGAAGAATAACCTAAAATAAAATGAAATTTAAATATTTTAATCAATTTATCACCTTAAGTATTAGTCACACTTTAAAAAATATATATATATACATCTTATATATAAAAGTGAAGATGTCGTTGTGTGTGTGTGTGTGTGTGTATGTTTTATGCAATCGAGCACCTCTTATGATATCGCGACCAAATTCGACACACAGG
>JAUZSX010343667.1:0-10424 GCA_034780655.1 Idiosepius hallami
AAAGTGAAAGTAATGGTTTTGACTGGGATTTGAACTCGCGTTACACGATTCCAAAGCCCGAGCTTCTACCAATGCTCTACCGTCGCAGCATACTTATTATATATGCTGATGTATAGCATTAATAATACTGATTAAGAACTTGTCATTTTTTGACAAGATATCTCTTCCTTCAAAAGAATACAATTTGGATAAAAATGGGTTAAATCGTGATTGCTCGTTAAGAGGTTAAGAAAGGGCAAAAGAACTTGTCTTTGGTAATTATTTGAAAAATTAATTTTTGACTGGATATCTTGCCCTTGGTTATAAAATACAATTTGGATAAAAATGAGTTAAATAGTCATTGCTGGTTAGGAAAGGGCAAGAGAACTAGTCTTTTGGCACTAATTGAAAATTTATTTTTTAATAGATCTCTCCCTTCTGTGTTCAAAATACAATTTGGGTAAAGAATAGTTAAATAGTCATTGTTTTGTTTTGTTGTTTTTGTTTTTTTGAGGGGGGATTAATTTAAGACATAATTTTTAGGAATAAATATTTTTTAGGAAAGTTAGTAGTACCTAATTTATATTTGTTAACTTTTTTTTTCTTTTCAAGTTTCTAATGAAATATTCACTATTTCTTGTCAAACATTTTAAAGTTACTGATTCATTATAAATTTTAGGAATTCATGATTTAAAAAAAAAAAATAGGACGTATAAACCCGCATCATTTTGATTTATATCTAAATGAAAACTTTTCATGCATAAAGAAAGGCATTCATTAAAGCTGTATCTGTGATCATCATTTTTTTCAATAGAAAAATAAAATTTTAAAAAACAGATATAGAAAAAAAAAAACTAAAGATTTACCACAACAAAAAAAAAAAAGAAAAGATGGATTAACCCAATAAATCTGTTTTCTATTAAGTTAGCAACTTAGTTCTTGCCATTTTGGTTTCAATTTCTACTCCCTCTCTCTTTTCCTCTCTTATTTATTTCACATGGACTAGAACTACAATTCTTCACCGGTTTAGTAGATTCATTGTTTGATTTTTAGGTTTTATGGCATATTAACCATTTTAGGATCATTTAATGCAAGAATAATATTTTGTTTAGGTTTGTTCCAGTGGAAATAGGTATTTAAATCATATAAATGATATTGAATCATCAACTCCTTGAATTTGGATCTTAGGAATAAGGCGTACGGGGTCGTATCAAATTTAGGGTCTCACCTAGAGACCCAGACACTTATTCAAAAATGTATTAGCATCCATCAATACTTGGTTTACAAATCCATCTTCAGTGAACTTTTAGTCCAAGTTAGATTTAAAGTAATTAATTGTTAAATACTTCATATTTGAACACCGGGAAAGTCCACTTGGCCAGTGGGTAAACTCTGGAATCATTATACGCAAGTTCAAATCCCAGTTATTTCATTTGCGTTTATAATTGGACTAATACCCTTGGGAAAAGTATGATACCCTAAGTTCTTTCTAGTTATGGGTTAGATAATGCATATTGTTATCAAAAAATATCAACAGAAAGATTATAAAGGAAATGGTTGTTCCAGGCATTAAATGTCCCAAAGTGGTTGTTCTAGGCATTAAATGACCCAAAATGGTTGATATGCCGTAAAACAAAAGAAAAAAACACAACAAAATATATTTGAACAAACTTGGAAAATTCCATTCATTCTAACCTTTGGACCCTGACTTCCAAGTAGTAACTTAAAGCCGTTATATTAGAGGAAAGTATTATGGCCAAAATATTGGTGTGTCTTCTTTTGACTTAGGTCTTCAGGGCCAATATATAGGCCCTATATTAACACTAAAGGGTTAAGATTATTGATTAATTAATTGATTGGTTTGTTTTACAGCAAATCAATCTTTACGGGTCATTTAATGCCAAAACATTAGTTATTGTATAATGATGGGTGAAAGTTTCACCCTCTGAACCTCCAATGCTCACACCGAGTGGAGAGAACCCGCGACGACTGGCAGCAGAGGAGGCCGCAGGGCTTTTGTAATCAGTGTTGCCCTTCACCTAGATGAGATATTCTCCCGAGTTAACAAGCCCGATCTGCCCGAGGCAGCTAAAGTGAATGCAATTGTTTTGACTGGGATTTGAACTTGCATAATACGATCTCAGAGTCCGAGCTCTTACCAATGCTCCACCATCGCCACCTTGCGCATCAGATAGACACCCTCTGAACCTCCAACACTTACACCCAGTGGAGCAAATCCGTGACGACTGCCAGCAGAAGAATCTGCAGCTTCTGATTGAGATAATCAGTCGCTCTATCGTGTTCACTGCTATTGGTTGTGTAAGAGTACTCCCACCTGAAATAATGGTTCTACTAGATGGTGTGATGTTGAGAAATTTGGAAATTTCATATTTGTTTTTTTTTAATGAGTATTTTTATGGGATATTGCCATAACAGCCGAGATCAGCTCAAAATGGCTGTGGCTGAAGAGAGCTACCACATGGAGTCCTTCTGCAGGCGAGTGCTAGTCGGTCCTCACTGCCTCACTCAGGCGAGGTGTACAGGTTAAGGGGCAAAAAAACACCTGTGACCCTGAGATTCCGAGGGCTTCTGAAAACATTCCGACATCAAAAGATCAGGAGGATCTGCTCACATGGTTTGTTGTTAAGCATTTTTTATGTTTCGTTTCACCTTGCTGTAGAGGATGAAAAGCTAACTGTTAGGGTGTTTATCGGAAAGGACTGAGAGATGTTGGTGTAGTTTAGGGAGGGTGTAAAAAGTAGCAGTTTTGGCGTTCTTAGGAATGAGAGATTTAACAGCAGTTTTTGTATCAATGTTAAGTTTCATAGTGAGATTTTGATTGGTTGGTTTGCTGGGGTTTAACAACCTATCAACCATTTATGGTTATTTAAGGTCTCTTAGGTTTTAGAAAGAATTTTCTCTGTTTATTTATTTGATATTATTTTTTATTACTGTTTTGGGTTATTTGGTTGTAGGATTTTTGGTTAGTTAAGTTGATTGTCTAAGTCTTTATTTTCTTTTTGGTGAAGAATGATTTCTGTAGTGATGTGATTAATTCAGTTATGGGGTATTCAGGCTGTTTTTGGTATTAAGAAGCTGGAAATTGGCTCTAAAATAGTTGACTCCCCCTCCCTTATAAGCTAGTACAATAACTATGTTGTGATTATTTTTTAGGGAGTATATGGATTCTTCTTCTTTTTTACCGTCACACCTAGTGGTGCATCGGGCAGCAAATTTTTTTTTTTTTAACTATTTCTGTAGCACACTTGTTTTTACGAGAAAGAGTCACTAGCCCTATGCTCAACCATCACACCTAGTGGTACATTGGAGTGCAAATTTGTTTTTTTTAACTATTTCTGTAGCATATTTGTTATTACTAGAAAGAGTATCGAGCCCTAAGTTCAACCCCTAACCTTGAGGACCTTTTTTGGGCTTTTGTAATCAGCAGAGGCAGCTAAAGGTAGATAGAATGGTTTTTGACTTGGATTTGAACTCACATAATACACGTCCGTACTCTGAGCTTTTACCAATGCTCCACGTCGTTGCCTAGTATATGGATTGGTTTCCTGTTTTAGACAGATTCAATTTTTTTATGTACAGTAACAAGCAAGTAATTATTTTTTTTAAAGGGTGGGGGGGTTCAGTATTCGCAAAAGACTAGTTATTTAAAAGTTAACAATGGAGGCTTTGATTGTTGGTGTTTAATCGTATATCAACCTTTTTAGGTCATTTAATGCCAAGAACAAACATTGTATACACATATATTATTGTTTATAAGACAATATTTGTTATTTAATCCATAGCTGGAGTGTGGATTCATACCTTTCCTAACAGTATTAGTCCAGTTATGAACGCAAAAGGAAACGACTGGGATTTGGACTTGTGTACCACAATTCCGAAATCCAACTGCCTATTCTCTAAACCAAATGGACTTCCTACAATGGGTGCTTCGACATTGCCACACTTCAGTCATTTTCAAGAAGTGAGTTTCCTTAATTAATCGTTCAAAATTTTAATTTTTAATACTTTTATTATTACTGTTTTATTATCACAAGCAGAAAAAATTATAACAATAATATTTAAAAAAGAAATAATCATCACAGAATTTCCAGTTTTGTTAAAAAAAAAAAAAAATAATAATAATAATCAACAAATGCATTTTAAATATCAAGTGAAGCCTTAAAACAACTGACTAAGTGCTTAGTCAACATTCAATCAATCAAAATAACATATTTTGGTAATGAAAAAACAAAAAAAAAAAGGGTGAAATTAAAAAAAAAAGTTTGATATGAAAAATGAATGAATATGGTAAACCTTCGTCTACTTACTACACAGTATACTTTAGATTCTATGGCATAGTTATTTCCTTTGACAATAAAGCTTTGTTAAAATGTGACTCACAACTGGCGAAATATAATTATTAACAGTAAACCCTTGTTGGTTACATACCTTTTAACTTTAAATTCTCCTAGCTAGCCATATTTTTTAGGTACTCTATCTACTGAGGTGTACACATTAGATACTTAAAGCTTTGTTAAAATTTGACTCCTAAGTGGCCAAATTATTTACTTTATCAAACAACTTTGGAAAAGTGTTTTAACCTTAGTATAGCCACAAAAAAAAAGTTAATGGGTGATTTTCAGCCCAATATCTCATTAAAAACTTTATTAGGTTTTCCTTACTCCTCTTTCATTCCTCTTCTAACCTTCTACCGCGTTTGATGGCGTATAAAATTTTACTGTATTGTGATTAGAAATAATCTGCATTTAATGAGTTTACATCTAGTTTTTATTCTTAGGCAAAAATCTTTTTTCCTGCCCCCAAATCTGAAGTATCCAGGGGCAGAGATAAGTAAGTATACTTTATGAATTTTGTTTGTTTGTTTGTGTTTTTATATGAAGAAGTGAGAAAAAAAATTATTACGGACAATTGAATAAATAAAATAAATAATTTTCAACTGAAGACCTTTGATTGCATACCATTTAACAGCTATAATGCTGATGAAGATTTTTTGCCTTTCGGCTCTGTGACAAATAAAAAAAAATTGTGACCACAATCTTGATTATCCTAGAGAACTGGAGTTAGGACGACTACGAAGGCGAAGTTCTTCCATGCAACTAATTGCTGAAATACGTTCTTCACGCTCTTGATCAATCCAGTCCTAGAAAATAAAATAAATATTTAAAAAAAATATATACAATATGCTCAACTAGAATTAGTAAGCACTGGAAAATAAACAGTAGGAAAATTTTTTTTTTAAATACTCAACTACAAGTACTACTACAAGAGCATTGAACATCTCTAATGACAAATAATACTGGAAATATTCAAATTCAAAATAAATAATTTTTTTTTTAAATTAAATCTTATTTCTTTTAGTTCAAATATTTTTATTTTAAATGGTTTGCATAAAAATAAAATTAATCCCTTTTTTTTTTTTAAATCTTACCTTTACTTCCTCTTTATACATTTGTAAACTAAAATCTTCCCTGTTCTTTCGACGTTCACCTCGGTATACAATTTGGTCATCCTAAAATGAAAAATGGTTTTACAAAATTGTAAATAGTTTTCAGAAACTCAAAGTCAGCTTTTCAATAATTGTTTATTGGTTGCTTTATTTTACCAGCATATCGACCCTCTTGGGCAGACACGGTGGAGCATTGGTAAAAGCTCGACTTCTGGAATCGTATTACACGAGTTCAAATCCCAGTCAAAACCATTACTTTCACTCTAGCAGCCTCGGGCAGATGGGACTCGTTAACTCGGGAGAGCATCTCATCTAGGTGAAGGGTAACACCAAAGTAAAAAGCTCAGGTAATAGCACGTAAAAATGGCCTTGTGGCAAACTTGGGTTAGTGCTCACCAAGTAAATATGATATCAACCCTCTTGAGATATTTAATGCTGAAGAGATTGTTGGTCTAATCAAGGAACTTGCAAGTTAGTTTTTCTCAGTTTTTTTTTCTTTACAAGTAAAATGGTTTGACAAACAATAAAAAAAAATAAATAAAAAGACAAAAATGAAATTATGACTGTTTTGGTTTGCAGCATATCAACCTTTTTAGGTAATTTAATGACGAGAACAATCATTTTTTAATAAGCATTTAATTTTGTCTACACAGTTTTTTTTTAAAATCACTCAATACACATTATTTAATCCATAGCCAGAGGGAACGCGGGGATTCATACCTTTCCCCGGGGTATTAGTACGATTTTGAACAATGATAATATTAGAATGCTTACTTGGGAATTAACTGATTCAACAATGTATCGTCCAACAAGTGGAGCGCTGAAATGATCGCACATAAGAACTTCATCGTTTGTTAATGTTACATCAATCTGTTGCATTCCATGATCTGCAAAAGAAAAGAATACTCAACATAATTATTATTAATTGGTATTTATATAAATGCTGCTAGAAGTAAATTGATTTGGCACAAGGGCATTTGTACATGCTCATTATATCCCTGGGCTTTTTGTAATCAGTATTACCCTTCACCAAAATGAGTTACTCTCCCGAGTTAATGAGCCCCATCAGGTAGTCAGGTCTGGTAAATTTTAGGATAGTGTCAAAATTAGAGGGTTTGGCCCTCATTATCATACTGAAATTAGGGGGTGGAGTCAAACACCTCAATAGTTTATAAAAATAGTTTAGTTGAGAGTCCACAGTGAGATGAGAGCGTCCACAGAGTCAACAGGTAGAATCTGCTGAGAGGCCCTTGGATTTGGGGCCCAGGGCCCCATATAATGGGCCATAAAGAATTAAAAATCTAAGTCCAAATTCAAGCAATTTAAAAAAAGATTCATTGTCTCGTTTGTGAAGGGTAACACCAAATATATAAAGCCCGGGTAAGAGCACGTAAAAATGGCCTTGTGCCAAACTTGGGAGTGCTCACCAAGTAAATATCATAGATAAAACCACATTGAAGAACGCTGTTTGGATGATGCCAATATCCAACTGGGGAAATCAGCAACAGTTATGCCTAGTCAATGACAACAGTCTGACTACAATGACTACTTAGAATATCTTTGTTAACCCTTTAAACCCTAAAGAAACGATATATCGGCCCTGGCAACCTAAGGCAAGAGAAGACCCACACACACTGATATTTAGGCCTTAACCTTTAGACCCTGACTTAGCAAAATCACCAATGAGTCACTTAGAGTCGTTCTATTAAAGGACCATATTAGGATCAAAACTTCTGTGTGTCTTATTTTGCCTTTAGTCACTAAGGCCGATATATCGGCCCTATAAGGTCGAGAGAGTTAAAGCAATTTTCTATTCTAGACCAAATTTCGATTAAAAGCATAAAAGTACGATTACCATCAATATTTTCCAAATTCATGGCTCTTCTGTATTGAATACGGAAGATGAAGGCATCAAGCACAAAAGCTACGACAATGTTCATTACAACCTGAAAAACAAAGATAAATAACTTTAAAAATGGAACAGCACCAGACTTTTAGGATAAAAATAATGACGGTAATCTGAGAATCTGGGGTTCAATTCTATAAGTGGGCTACACATTTTCACCAATGAGGTCATGTTTTGGGGGATTTTTATCAAATGAATCACAATGGAACATATGCATAAATAACTAACTTCACAACATCAAACAAAAAATCAAGGACTGTCAATTGGACAACAGAAAAATGGAGGTCATTCTGAACCATTTACGCATTGGTCACACTCATATCTCCTATAAGGCATAGAGCCCCCAATATGCATACCATGCCAAGAACCATTTACCGTCAAGCACATATTATAAAACTGCATTGATTTAATGCCATATTAAAATAAATGCTACCCGGTGTCTAACCTAAAAGACCTCTTCAACAAAACAAAACCAACTAAAATAATATTCTTTCTAAAAAAAAGCTACCAAAATCAAAAACACCAGGATTACCACCTAAATGAATTTAGAGAACCTTAAGGAATATAAAAGTATTCTTACCATAGACACAATGTAGAACATCATAAAATATGCTCTAACCCATTCACTCCAATGTATAGCATATCCTTCCTGAAATTAGAAAAAAAAATCATTTAACATCTATTTAGAAAACCAAAAATAAAAATTTGAAACAACTTGTAAAACCAAAATAGAAACAAAGCTTTTTATAGCTTTTAGATAGAAGACATTCTTTCTATATAGATATATTCACAGATCTACTGACATTTCATCACCTAAATAATCTCAGAAATATAATCACTAGACTTTTAATCTTGTCATTTTTTTTATGTAAAGTGAACACTTAATCACTCTGACATCAAGAACTTTAATCACCCTGAACAAAAAAACAAAATTTACTTATGTAATTATCTTTTTATTATGTTAAATTTTTAGGACCTTTGACAATTTGAGGGTTTTTGCAAAAATGGGTGTATATACATATTATGAAGAAACATCATCCTAAAAGATTTAAAAAAATGAACAAATAATGTGGTGAAAAAAGATCTTTTTTAGAGAAAACATATTTGGTATAACAGCAAAGACCATTCAAACGCTTTCAGAAATCCCCAAATGATTAGAATTTTCAGAGTGATTTTAAACGTCCATGTGATAAAAAAAAATTATGTGATTAAAAGTCTAGTGATTAATATTCCTGATTAATAGTCGGGTGATAAAACGTCGATTATGCTTTGATTATGGTGAGGTGTTGAATTAATAAAAATATGTGATTAAAAGTCTAGTGGTTAATATTCCTGATCATTAGTCAGGTGATGAAACGTCGATTGATGAAAAGTGATATTCAGTATGCTTTGATTATGGTGAGGTGATGAATTAAAAAAAATATGTGATTAAAAGTCTAGTGGTTAATATTCCTGATCCTGATCATTAGTCAGGTGATGAAACGTCGATTGATGAAAAGTGATATTCACTTTGATTACTGTGACCTTTAACCTTTTGGTGAGGTGTTGAATTTTTTTATGGTTTCTTTACACTTGTTAAATAATCTTAATTTTAATCTTTAACCATCTTGAATTCAATCTGAACAGTCAACTGAACAAGAGATCAGTGAACAAAAAGATTTATTTTTTATATTCAGTAAATTTTGAAGTGGGAGAAATGGTTACAAAACATAATAGAATAAAAGGATTATAAAAGGATTATAAATAAATACTAAGAATTGAAAGGGTTAGAGATTTATATTTCAAAGATTAAGAATTAAAAAAAATAATAATATTAAAGATTTAATGTTTTGAGAAACAGAAATAAGTATTATGTTCGGATGATAGGAGGATGGTATCTTTGAGAATTAATCTAAAATGTTTAAATAAATACAAGTAGTTAAATAAATATGTTCTGTGCTTGATCAGCTGAGGAAGGAGACAAAAATACCAGTTTAATCAATGTAAATGAAAAAAAAATCTGAAAAAATAAAATGTTTTCTAAAAAACATTTTGTTATAACATGAAGCGTGAAATGTCACATGGGTTACAATGGTTTCTAAAGTTTTTATCTTATTTTTTCAATTTATTCGACTATGGCAAGATCTTGTCTTGTAACAATACTAACCTCTGTTAAGATAGTTTTTTTTCTTTTTTTTTTCTTTTTTTCAACTTTCTTGCTTTACTCAGTCTTCTACATTAATAGATGATAAATATAGATTCTATTTTTTTTTAGACAAAAATATTCTTCATTTTTTGGAAATATTAAACAAGTTTGTCTTTTTTGTGTTTTATGGCATATCAACCTTATTTAAATCATTTAATGCATGCCAAGAACAAACATTGTATACACACAATTTTTTTTATCATTCAACCACGGTAGTGGTTGAATATATTCTTAAGCCCAACATTTCATAAATCGAGAAACATTCAAACCCCCACCACTAATTTCCTTCACAACTAAATGCAAAACAGGTGATATAGTTCGATAGAACACCTAATTAGCTATATTTTGAAAAAAAAATTTCGAAAATTGGTTCAGT
This sequence comes from Idiosepius hallami, assembly GCA_034780655.1. NCBI lineage: Eukaryota > Metazoa > Mollusca > Cephalopoda > Idiosepiidae > Idiosepius > Idiosepius hallami. The sequence continues at coordinate 9,914 of JAUZSX010343667.1, forward strand.
AGAAAAAAAGTTACAACAAAATATGTGGTGTCAAAAACAGGAGAGTAAGGACATTACATACATACATAAGCGACTAACGCGAATTTGTGGCATAACTTTTTTCTACTTTTTATTTTTTAATGCGGTTTTCGAAGTTTAATTGTAAATGTGACATCTTAGCATGACGGATAGAGTGCCGGGGAGTGGTGAAAAGATTTTAGGTTCAATCCCATGTAATGGATTTTTTTCTAATTAATAAACCAAACTTTTTTTTAATAACTATTTTTTTTTTATAATTAAAAAAAAAGAACTCTTTTTTTTATCGAAAAATATGGAACAAATTTCACACGTTTTTTTTTAGGGTTTGGGTTATATTACCGGTCTTATTAAAGAATTATTAATTTTAATTGGTCTTAAATAATAAATAAAATCTAGTTTTCAAGTTTTTTGTTCATATCCAATTTGATTGTGACGTTTTGACACTTTTCTAATCCGTTTAGGATACGTTTACATAGTCGGGTAGATGCCCAAC
>JAUZSX010343678.1:0-10424 GCA_034780655.1 Idiosepius hallami
GTATTTTAGATCATCCATAATTTATCTATGATGACTTTTTTTTTAATGTGTATTTTAGATCATCCATAATTTATCTAAGATGACTTTTTTTTTAATGTGTATTTTAGATCATCCATAATTTATCTATGATGACTTTTTTTTTAATGTGTATTTTAGATCATCCATAATTTATCTATGATGACTTCTACTACAAAACATTTATCGTATGATGATGCAAAAAGCAGTGCACAAAAAGCCAAAAAAGATACAAAAATGGTATTTATTTTACCTTTTTTCTTTATTTCAATTGTATTTCTGTAAAATCATTTTCTTGATTAATGTTTGTTTTAATACAAAAATGTTTTCCAAAATTCAAAAACCAAAACAAATTTTTTGATTAATTTTTCTGATTTCATTTGGTAAAAAATTGGACTATGAGATCGTATTACGTGAGTTCAAATCCCAATCAAACCATTGCATCTACCGTTACCTGTCTCAGCCAGATGGGGCTTGTTAACTCGGAGAGTAGCTCATCTAGGCAAAGAGCAACACTGATTTCAAAAGCCAATAAAAGGTCCTTCTTTTATTCAATTATATTTTATTAAAATGAATTTAACCCTGTTAACTTACTATTCCAGGAGTCCACCGATTATTTTTCATTACAATACTTATTATTATTATTATGAATTTTGTCTTTTATTTTTTTCAGGGCCCGTTCGATGTTTGTCGACAAGTTTTTGTAAGCAGTGAAGAAACTCGAAAAATGTCTATTAATGATAAAATAGATTTATTTTTCCACGATTACCAATTATGTCCTTTGTTTGTACAAGAAAATTATCCTTCTGTTCATCCAAACGCTGGAAGGTTGGCAACATTTCTAAATCATTTTGGTGGAAATTTTTCACTAAATGAATTTTTGATCAATTTATTTTCAGGGATAAAAAAAACAACCCTTGAAAGTGAATTTTTAAATTTAAAATTGAATGTATTTATTAATTTCTTGAAAGTATTTCTTTGGGTATGGGAAAAGAACAAATGTTTTGAACAAATCTCAATATGAGAAATAATTTTAAGTAGTGACTAAATCCTTAGTATTCCATTGTTCTAAATTCTTGAAAATACAATATTTTAATTTTATTTTAATTTTTTGATTTGAATAAATTATAGTTCATTTTAAGCATCATATGGTATTGATAATAAATATTTAGTTTAATAAGGCTAAAATAATGCATTAATAACTCCGAAATATAACTGACTGATAACTTTTAACGCATCATTTTAGCCTTATTAAACTTTATATTTTTTATTTTATTTTTTTAATTAGGAAAAGCATGAGTCATCATCTTTCTCTGCTTGCTCATACAGCAAATAGTATTTGTGATGGAGATTTGGTGGAAAAACTCATTCGTCAACAGCAGCTTTGGGGACTTCTTCCTACTGAGGTAAGTCATCATTGATATCTGGATTTTAGATTTTGCTTTTTTACATTTCATTAATCTTTTGTCGACCGATTTAGAGGAAAAAAGAATTATTTGAACGTGTCAATCCCCCCCCTAAATGTCTCTCTGGGTTCAAACTGATATTCATCATCATCATTACATGACTGTAGTCATGGATTTCACTAACCTGTGCAAAACTTTATAAGTTTCCAAAGGTTAGAAATGACAGTCCTATATATCACATTATTTTTATCATGACACCATCACTATATGGATTGCCAATCAAGGCTTAGAGAGACTCCATTCACCCTCATCAAAGACTGACTATCCCATACCAGATTCCAACTTGGTATTTTTTTAATCTCATGGCACTGTTTAATCCCTAGCTGATATTATTTGTTCCCCTCTCGCCTAGAATCCCTCAAAAATACCTGCCCCATTCAGGTTGTGATTTCCAATTGCTTTGTCTTGTTATTTGAACAAAACAATGGATGGATTTTTAGAAATAAATTTTAAAGAATGTTTCTATAGAAATAATCATTTCTTCATTTGTACAACTGTTCAAATATTAATGCCTTTCCCCCCCCACACACACACACACCTTAAAAACAAAACAAAATCCCGAAGCTCTTTAAAAAAAATTATTTTACTCATAAACCAAATGCATTGATAGACCAACCCTTAAAAACTTTTACCCCAAAAGATTTTTTTTTTTTCCCTTCCCCCCCCCTCTCTCTCTCTTTCTCTCTCTCCATCCCTCTTTCTTTCTCTCTCTCTCTGACACTTTATTTTTGAATTTTCCCAAAGGCTATGTATGCCAGTGTTTTTCCTGGGGAGTACATGAGAGGCAATGTCAGTCACATGGTTTCTTTTCCAAAATGGCTTGGTAAATTTTCCTCCAGGAATAAAAATGAACGAATTCTTCAAGAACTTGGTTCTCACATGAGATTACGGTAAGAAAATTCACTAGAATTTCATGATTTCTTTAAACTTCTACAAATTTCAGAAAATAATTTTTTTTTTTTAATTTGGTTTGAATTTGTCAAAGAAAAAGAAAATATTTTCTATTTTTAAGATTAAAGTCTATTATAGGGGCCCCTATCTGGGCCATGATTTAAAAATGAATCTCAAATTTGGATACTCTTTAAAATAGCATTGTTCATTTTTTAGATATAAAAAATGATTCTACAAATTTTTTTTCTGTCAGTTTTGCAATGATTTCTTGTAGAAATTCCAATATGGTGTCTAATGTTGGAAGGGAAATTTTCTGATTACACTGTCCTGTTTTTGTTATATGAAATGAACAAATAAAGAAATTAAACGAATAATTGTCATATGAAGTGTTGTTTTTTATTTTAATAAATTGAAAGAAAGAAAAAAAATTAATGGACAAATTAAGCAGAATTTATTCGAGACAAAATTTATTTAAAAAAATATTTTTTTTTACAGAAAGAAACAACAACAAAATATCAGCATTTTGTCTGAAATGAATTTTGCTAAATTTTTTTGTTTCTTTTAATTTATTAAAATAAAAACGACACTTGATATGATGATTTTTCATTTACTTTCATTGTTTTGTTCTTTTTATATAAACCAAAACAGAGCGGTGGAATCAGAAAATTTCCCTTCTAACATTTGACACCATATTGGAATTTCTCGCAGACATCACTGCAAAACTGCCTTTTTTTCCCATGTAGAAAGTTTCAACAAAAAGAGATTTTTTTGTTAATAAATTTGATTTTCCTTTAAATAACAACAGAGTATTCCCTTACCCAGTAATCTTCAGATCCAGACAATCAGAAGGTAGAATTTGGAAGGGTTATTTACGTTTTTTGAGACATGATTTTCTGATCTTTCCAAATTTTGTGAAAGTCTGAACATTCCCCATTCTATTGGTCTTTGCTTGTTGTGTGGCTGAAAAGAAAGATGGTCACCAAAACAAAGACACAAAAATGAGATTTTCAATGCTTTATTTCAACCATGATGTTGTCAGCCCTAAACCCATCGCCCCGCCCCCACACACACTGCCTAAAACCGTCCCATTTCCTTTTTTATAGAAATAAACTTTTTTTCTCAGAAATAAACTGCATTTATTGAAAGCTGTGTGCGACAAGAGTGGGTGATTATATTTCTTGATGTTATAAATTAGCGTATGGTCATCATCATATTGTGCCGCACCATCTAGAGAGGAAGCAACTGGTGGCAATCGTTGCATTCCTCAAGTCCACAATAGGGCAAGGCACGCTAAGTGGGCTGTCCGTGAGCAGGTGAGCGATGTTCTGCTCAACAGCACCACACTGACAAACTGCGTCCCGAACAAAGCCCACCTCTTGAGGTTATGTCGAGTTCTTGCCACCTTGGCCTGAGCACGGTTAATCGTTACCCACTCCCTGCTAGGAAGGTCCAAGCCAACCAGTAACTCCTTCGAGGGCTTGGGCAAAGCATTATTGTCTAGGTCTATGATGGATTCATTCCATCGTCGGGAACAAAAGAGTGCCCAAGCCATGCGACTGAGATGAAGCTTTTGCGAGATTTCAGGCGTTGGGGAGCAAGAATGAAATATAAGATAATAACAAAAATATGTGATAATAAAAAAAAGATTTTTTTTTTTTTTGGTGTCAGGAAGATCTGGATGTCAGGTCAGAATCTTTTGAGTTAGAGTGGATGATGTTGACTAGATTGTCTTTTAGTAGAATGATGGTTTTGTTTGTTTGTGGTAAGGTGAACAGCCTCACAGTCATGGTTTGACCGTGAGGTGAGATATTTTAAAGAAATATTCAGTGTCCAAACTATTTTGGACGCTGAGCATTTTAAATCTATTTTTGAATGATATTCCAACGATGTGTATGTATGTATGTATGTCTAAATTGTCTGGAATCTATTTATAACATTGACCAGTCAGTTCCTTGTATTGTTACAGAGTGTTATATACCACAAAACAAACCATCTTTGTTTTTTATATATATATATATATGTATATATATATATTATATTATTTTTCTGTTTCATTTGTGTCCTTTTTCATTTCTGAATGTAAAAAAAAAATTTTTTTTTAATGAATTAAAATTAAAAAAAAACTTAAAAATTTCTTTTGGTCAGGATTTCAAGTGATAAACGTGGCTTCAATCTGGATTATCTCCCTTGTCTTCGTCAACACCTGACGAAACCCCTTCAAGATCACGATAAAGATGGAGTTCCACAGGTGATCCAATTAATGGATGAATATGACATCATTAAAGAAGATTACGACAACATCATGGACTTCACTTCTTGGCCAAACACAATTGATTATACAAAATCTCTCAGCTCTTCTGTAAGTTGGCTTTTAGCACATGCAATCACATTTTATATATATATATATATATATATATATATATACACACATATGTGTGGGTAATAGAAAAATAATTCGAAAAAACAAGAATATAAATCAGTGCCAACACAGTTTTCTTCTTCAGGGAACATTTTTTATTATTATTTTTGTTATTATTAATATTTTTTATCCATTAGGTATTGTTAGGGACAAAGTCATAATACTTAAAAGACCTTGTCCCTGACAAGACCTAAACGACAAATAATAATAATAATAAATGTGCCCTGAAGAAGGAAAAATCTTAAACATGTCAGCATTGATATATATATTTTTTTTTGTTTTTTCTAATTTTTCTATCACTTATATATATATCGTATATATACATCTCTATATATCGTATATATACATATCTATATATCGTATATATACGTATAAAACATATTATTTGCAATTTATTTACAGGGTTCTTTAGCCCTATGACTTGACAGTATAACTCTGCAAATCACAGATCCTCCTTTAGCCGGGATCAAAACCAGGTTGAAACGCCATTATGCGCTCATTAGGTTATGAAATGATCTAATCATATGAAATCTTAACTGCTACATAAGTCATTAAAGAGTGCTCAAATTATGCTCTTGTTGAGAAATGAATAGGCTTTTCTTTAACACTATGATAATGACAAGCAGACAAAATTTGAAAATTTTCAACCAAATCTTAAGATTTGAATATTTTTTAATAAAATCTTTGATTTTCAAGGCAGAAAAAATGAACAATAAAATGGTACGTTTGGATTCAAAAACATTTGAATGTTTTTTTTTTTGCTTGTGAAGATGAGGACAACAGTCAAAAAAACTGTTTTAGGTTTGGGTTTTTTTTGTTTGTTTTTTTTTGTCAGACTTTTTAAAAATTTTCTTTTGTCAGACTAAAGCAGCTTTTACTCGAGCGTACAACAAAGAATCGCACATGACTCCTTATTCTACAGGAATGCTAAGTAAAAAACGGGCAAAAACAGTGCCAATTTCAGGAGATTTTGTGGAAGGAGAATCAGCAGCAGCGTCAGAAGATGATGGTGATGGTGATGATGATGACATATCTGCTGATAGCATGATCAAGGTAAATATTTTGTGGCATATAAAACTATTTTTGTTTGCGACTAAAGTGGTCCTAATTTAGAGAAATTATAAAAAGTAAAATTATAGTCATGAATTAGCAGCAGCAGAAATCCCAGGAAAAAAAAGGGGGACTAGTAATAATAGTTTTGGTTGTGTAATGGCATATCAATATTTTTTTTAGATCATTTAATGCTAAGAACAATCATTTTTGATAAACATTCTTTCGTCCACACTTAATTTTCTTAATCACACAATGTGCACTATTTAATTAATAGCTGGAGGGAATATGAAGATATCTACCTTTCCCAAGATTGTAAATTGGAAGCAAAGAGTGAAACACTAGTTTGCAATAACAAAGAACTTGATTGGTTAATCCATCCATTAAAGCTTGATTTTGATTGGTCAATAAAATCTTTTCTAAAAATATCCAAGACAATCGTCTAAATAATAAGGATGAGGACAATAGTCTGAATAATAAGGATGAGGATAATAGTCCGAATAATATTTGTAAAATTGATCATACGATATGTCAAGAATTCCCCAAAAGAATTCTTATTTCCTCCATAAATAAAGACTATGACTTCTTTGACTATTCTTGATTGTTTTATGCCCCACCATTCTTTAAACTATGCTTAGTAAAGTCTGGAACATTCTGATTAAACAATTTTAAACTTGACCCTTTTTTCAATCTACAGATTTTAATTATCATTTCAACTGCTAAGTATTAATATGTAAATCTTAGATGTTACTTTAAAATCATTCCTAAATGATAGATGTGCCATAGTGGCCATTTCTTTTGGGACAGGAGGTTAATATTGGAAGGGTTTTTTTTTTGCAAAATGTTCTTTTTCTTCCAAATTTCTGTGAAAGAAAACGCCTTCCTCCTTCTGCTCTTTAGAAAACAAAAGGTAAAACCAATTTGAAGATCTGTTGGCATTCAGTTTACACTGTAATTTCTGCTGATGTTTAGAACGCGAGCATGTTGCCTCCCTCTGCTAAAAAAACTGACCCCCCCCCTTTTTTTTTTATATAAATAGCCTTATTCATTGGAACTGCAAGTGTTATATTTTAATACCTTTACCAATGGAGTCGTTTTTATATCATCAGCAAATATCCAGAACTTACCAAGATTGATCATTTCTGCCCTTGGAAGCAATATTTTTTTTTATAACAATAGCTTTACATATATATATATATATCAACCCTTCCTTCCCTAGTGGCCCCAAACATTGGATGTTGATCTGGTGTGAAACCCAAAGAATCACTTCTCACTTCTAAGTGAAAGTCCTTTAAATGTTCAACACTGTTAAAAGCCTTACTGGTCTTTAAAGCATTCATAACTTAGAGATTTATGACTTTCTATCAGAAGAAAGAATTGGGGATTTTCTTTTTTTTTTCTTCCTTCAAAACTGAAATGAAATATTTAACTCCAGTCATTTATGTAGATTCCATTTCAATCTGGGTTAAAACTCATTTCAATGAAATGGTTTCAAAGCTTTTAAATTCAAATGAATTAATAAAAACATACTTTTGTGTTGTTTGGACTTGTCAACTTAATCTAATAAAAAAAAAAAAACTCTAAAAATAAAATGGTTTCTTTACTGATGTAATTTTAAATATTCCAAATACAGGGTCGGCCAAAAGTGGCTATACAGTTATGAAAAGTTTTTAAAAAATGTCAAAAAGTAGGTTTGTTTTAATAAAAAATCTTAACCAAAAAATGTTTAATCCCTTAACCACTCAAAATGTCCTCTGCCAACATTGCAACATTGTTTACAATTAGTAAAACAAAACATTTATAAAGCATATAAAAAAAGTTTATAACTGTATACCTACTTTTTGGTCCACTAAGTGTGTGTGTGTATATATATATATATATATATATATATATCATATATAATGTGTTTATGTATGTATATACTTACACACATTTATCACCTACCTCTGTTTTGAATGTATTTTCCAATTAATCTATATCAATCAACAACTTTTATTTAACTTATTTCTTTCAGCTGAATTTTGTTTTCTTTTTTTAAAAAATCTTTTTTTTTTTTTTTAGAAAAAAAAACCTGTAAATCAAAAGACGAAAAAACCCGAAAAATCCAACAAAAAGCAAAAAAGTGGGAAAAAATCCTGACAAATTAAAAAAATGAAATTTTTTAAAATTCTGTCTGTAAAAGCTCTGATCTTGTTTGATGTTATTTCTGTCACAGATAAATGAATTCCTGATGTAAATTTGATATGAAATTTTGTTTGTGAATTTTGGTTGTTTTTTTTTTTTTTTTATAATAAAATCTTGTTTTCAATTTGAATTTTTTTTTTTGACAATAAATCAAGAATCTTTTTTTTCATACAAAATCAAACCATTTTTATTAAATTAATAAAAACTTAAGAATTTTTATAAAAATTTGTTTCAATTTGTTTAAAAGAAGTTTTTTTGTCTTTCTCCAAAGAATTTTAAATAATTCTAAAAATTATTGATTGGTTGATTTATTTTAACACATATCAATCCTCTTGGGTTGTTTAATGCAGAAGAGATTGTTTGGTTTTGTTTGTATATTGTTTACTAAGGCTATTTTTTGAAATTTTGATTTGAATATTTCAGTTTAGTTGGCGTTAGTTGCGATGTGTGCTATGGAGTCTTATTCTGAAAATAAAATTATTTTAGAAAAAAACTTTTAAATAATGGAAAAATCTGGAATCAATTCTACAAAATGTTTTATTTTGATTCAATTTGGATTATTTTTAAATCTTTTTTGTCCAACTTTTATTATTAATTATAAATGAAGAAGGTTTTGGCCCATTTGCTGACAGCTTTTTCAGGTGTTACTTGTTAAATTTTGATTTTGAAATTGGGCAACATTTGCTAAATATCAAATGCAACCCTTTCCATTCAATGGGTGAGATGAATGGAAGATTAGTGTTTAATCTTCTAATGTTGATCCACAGCAAGTGAAGAGATGATCTCTATCCAAACTATGAAGCCTTTTCTCATCCTAATAAAAAACATGTAAATAATGGAGATGAGAACAACTCCAGAAAGAAAATAATACAAATATCAAAGCCTTATCTCAAAAGCTTCTACAACATAAGAAAAAAGAAATGTGTATATAATAATAAAGATGAGGAAAATAAACTGAATTAAACAGTTTGATATTCTTTATAACTGATATTCTTCTATTTATAAAGATTTCTTCACTTAAGCGAACAACTCAAAAGAACTCTTTAACAATGTAGAAATAGACCAAATTCTAAACGTTTGAAAAGCAATCGGCTTATACTGGAAAAATCTAAAAAATAAAACATTATCCAACACCCAAAAATAAAACAAAATAAAAAATATAGCTCATATCAAGTAACCCCCTGATAAACACCCTAAATAGCAACCGTCCACACAAACCAATCCGTAAACAACACTTTAGGCACTGAATAACCAAAGAAGTTGATGTGTTGTTAAAATGCAAAACAACCAACCAACAATCTAAACTCATTTTCTATTTTCATAAATTTTGCACAAATGAACAAAAAAATTTCATCAAACCAATCATTAAGAATCAAAATAGTTTTTAAGTTGATCTTAAAAAACTCCTTTTTAGAAAAAAGAAAGAAATATACTTGTGTAAACAAGTAACAAAAAAACAACCTTGTTTCAATTTAAGATATCTGAACCTTAAAATGCTATAAAAACACAAAACCTGTCCTTCATATTTTTAAAAGAAATGATTCTTAAAAATCAGCGAAGCAAAACCAGTAAGAAAAAAAAGATTTAGGCCAACGGACATTTTTTTCTTTCTTTTTTAGTGACAAAAGCTTTTTAGAAAAATAATTATGTAATTTGTTTTTTGTTTTTTTCCCTATCTTTATTTTAAATATGGGAGGGGGGACATCTACAGGTGTGGTTTTTTTTTTTTTTTTTAAGAAGAAAAAGAGGTCTTCAGCAATTATCAAAAGTAATTTTTTTTCTTTATTCAGTTCAAAATAATTGAATTTTTAATTTATTTCTATTTTAGCTATTTTTTTAAAAATTTCTGTAAAAGTTTTTCTTTCTTTCAGATTGTTTGATTATTTTTTTTTTTTTGCTTCCAAGTTATTTTTTGTAAAAACTTTAAAATATTTGCCTTTAAAAAAAACAAATAAATAAGAATAAAACAAATGAAAAAAAAAAAAAAAACTAAAAAAATATATATGTCCTGAAAATTGTGAACAATTTTAAAATCAATTTTTTTTTTACCCATCAGTTAACAGACGTGTGCTGCATTTTACTGATGAAGGCCTCCATTGGTCATGAGTAGGGCTGTGACAATATGCTTTTTATTATGCTTGTCACATCTCTAGTTATTAGAGCTGTGACAAGAATATTCTTTAGTAAAAGCATATTGTCACAGCCCTAATATTAAGTACAGAATTAAATGACCAAAAAGGTTGATATGCCGTTAAAAGCAAAACAACAATATTTTTAAGAATGAAATTTTGGGTTTTGTTAATCATTTTTTTTAATCCCAAGGCGAGCGAAGCAAGCCTTTAGGTAGTGAAGGCTTTCGGTTACGTATGTTCCTTATAGACTCTGAGATGGCTGGGCCT
>JAUZSX010343689.1:0-10424 GCA_034780655.1 Idiosepius hallami
GACAAAAGTCCGAATAATAAAGTTAATACCTAAATTACGATGCCTCATCTCAAAAATAAAAATAAAAACTATGATTATCAAGCTTTATCTCTAAACTTTGTGGCACTTCAAAAATATATATTTAGAAAAATGTTTCAAAAGAAAATCAGCTCCAAAACAAAGACACTCAAGCCAAACTTTATGTAAATCTCTAGTATTATTCATAAGCCAAACACTGCATAAATTTCTGGCAGAGTTTATAAACCAATGTCATTCTGAGAATACTGATTATTCAGGCTAGTCAGACAGTCTTGTCATTTGCACATATTGTTTTGATTATCCTTTCTGTCAATTGGCTTCTAAGAAATCTAGATCGGATATCATGTGCTTAATGCCTTGAAGGGCATTTATCAAGGAGACAGTTTGAAATCAATGAGATCAGCAGTTGAAGGAAAACCTTTGAAGAGCCTTTGCAATAATCAACAAAGCATATGTTAAGAACCTAATGACATTTAATCACCTAATATTTATTCACCTTACTATGTAATCACTAGATATCTAATCACGTACATTTAATCTCGTTCTCAAAAGAAAAAAAGTGATAATGTAAAAACATCAAACATAAGCGTTTTTTTTATGAGTATGTGGTTATGTTTTTATTATGTTAAATTTTTAGTACCTACCCTTGAGAATTTTGGGGGTTATTTTTACGAGAGATTAAAATTTTTTAATGTTTTTATATAATCACTATTTTTCTTTGTGCTGTGATATTTTAATGTATTTGTGCAGTATTGCGTGCATAATTAAACACTTGTTTTGGCAGGACTGACCCAACTAGTGCTAAAATGATGAAAAAATTATATGATTAAATGTCTAGTGATTAGCAGTCGGGTGAATAATTGTTAGGTGATGAAATGTCTGTACACCATTAAAAAACACCACATTAGATACAGAACTGCATTTTTTATTTAAAAAAACACTGGCATTCAAACAGATATTTCTCAATGTGAGACAGCACAGAAAAATGAATAAATTCAACCAAGTTTGCATGCATTTAACTAACAATTGTTTTTATTGTTCTTTGGCAGGGGTGACAAGATCGAACTTGTTTAATACAATTCCAGAGTCCAAGAGGGGGTAGCAATGGTAAAAGCTTGGACTTAGGAATCGTATTGCACAAGTTCGAATCCCAGTCAAAACCATCACATTCACTTTCAGCTGCCTTAGGCAGATAAAGCACGTTAACTTGTGAGAGTAACTCATCTAGGAGAAGGTAAACACTGATCACAAAAAAAAACAAGACATATAAAAATGGTCTTGTGCCTAACATGAGTTGGTGCCAGATATATCCAGAGTCCAAGCTTTTACCATTCCTCCACCTTTGCAGCCAATGCTATAATTTGCGTATGTATCATTTAAATGGGTGGAGAAAGAAAGCATCTTTATTTTTCGTGCCACCTATATGTGTCAAGAGTAGTAAAGGAAGGGCTGATGTCATTGATTACTATTGATCAGCTTTAAAATCTCTCAATCACACACTTCCTCAGGAGGCTAATTAATCATGCCAATCTAGTCACAGCATCCATTTACGGACTTAAGGGTTAAAAGACTGCAAATTATCTTGCAGGAAACCAGAATATTATAAAAATGGTCCGACTAAAGGAAATTAAAAGAGAAAGGTAGCTTCAAAAAGTCTCTTCAATTTATTGAACAATGACCAAGTAAAAGAGATCAAAGTTTATTTGATTTGAGAGAAGGAAAGGAGTGAGAATAGAAAGGAGTGAGAATAGAAAGAAACGAGCACGGAAAGAAGGAAGGGTAAGAGGGAACATAGTTGGATATAGAGAGGGGAAATAGGGAGGTGAATAGAGAAAGAGAATGAGAAGATGTGGAGACAGAAGGGTTAGATATATATACAGGTGTGGGTGTAGAGGGTTAAAGAGATAGTCTATGTGGAAAGGTCAATGAAAAATAGAGATAGAAGTAATATAAAGAAAGGATGAAGGGAAAATATAGAGATAGAGAGAGAAGATGTTGAGAGAAAAAGAGGGAAGAGATTTAGAGAGAAAGAGATCAAGATGAAAAAAAAAGAGAAATCAAGAGGGGAAAAAGAGGAAAGACTGAAAAAGAAAAGAACAGAGAAAAAGGAGAGGAGAGAAGACTGAGAGCAAAACAGAGAAGAGAGAGAAAAGGAGAGATTAAATGAAAGAGGGGGAGGTAGAGAGAGGGGGGAAAGAAAGGAGGATAGTAGAATAAACAGGTTTGCATGAGGCCATAGATTGAGAGAGAGAGAGAGAGAGAGAGCGAGAGAGAGAGCGAGAGAGAGAGAGAGAAACCGAATGGAGAAAATGTAAGACTGAGTAAAGAAAAAACAATTCAGAAATTTGACTTTAATATCATCATCAATGTTATTTGTTAAAATTCAATAAATCCTCAAATAAATTGCATTTTGATTGGCTTCATTCTATAATAATGATAATAATAATAATAATTGGGTGCTGGCAGAGTTTGAAATCTCTACCAATGGTGGATGTGCAAAGTGGATGCAGTAGGGTGAAAACCCAGGGAGATGTTGCACTCTGCATTCTTTGACTGAAATGGTGCAGAAATTTGCTAGAAAATCAGGAGACTTGTTGTCACTTGAGGTCCAATAAAAACTACTGGTTGCTGGGTGCAAAAGCACCTGGTGATTTGTGTGAGATCCCATAACAATAATAATAATAATATTAATAATAATGATGATAGAAACAGATCTATTCTGAAGTCAAGAAACTTAAATGAGTATACAGTAAGAAATTTCAGTGGTGCTCTGGGGTAGGCGCTTTAGGGTTATCTACTTTCACAATGTTTTTGTTTTATGGCATATCAATCTTTTTAGATTATTTAATGCCAGGAACAAGCATTTTTTTTAATAAAAATTCTTTTTTTGTCCACACATAGATTTTTTAATAACAAAATAGCACTATTTAATCCATAGTTGGAGAGAATGTCAGAATTTATACCTTTACCAAGGGTATTCACTCAATTATGAATGCTAATGGAACGCTTAGGATTTGAACTTAATTATCATGATTCTGAACCCCGACTACCTATCCACTGTCCCAAGTGGACTTCCCCTCAAAAGGTTTTTTAGATTCCATCTGATTTTCAGATAAGCACATTGCTGCTCTACATAATCATGTTAAAAAAAAAAGCTTTTTTTAAAGATGTAATTTATTTGTTTTGCTGATACTTAATAATTTCTCTTTTATACAAATTGTATGTGTTTCAAATGTATTTTTACAGCTGGATAAGTTATAATTAAATTCAATACTGACTCAAATCTTTACTATTTCTCTATCAATCCATAATCAATCTAATACAATTCAGTAAATGCAGATAGTAAACCTGTATTTTTACTAGCGAGTACAATTTCAATTTTTTGAAAGTGTTAAACTTTTGGAACAATTTAATATTACATTTTCAATGTGCAAGCATTTAACCTCTCAACTACTGCAATTGCTCATCTTTTGTGTTTATGGCCAATTTTACAACAGAGTATGTTCTGCAAATTAATTTTCTATAATTAAATTCTATTGATTGGCATATTGCTTATTGTTCTGGGGTAGTTAACATCGCTATTTATAACACAATATGAACTCGCTCGACTTTTGCCATTTTGGCATCTGGGCGGAAGAGCGCATACGCAGCCTAACTGCTCATATGATTATTGAATTCTTACTCTTTATGATTGTGTACCCCTAATTAGGGACACAACACTTATGATATCTCATTGAATTCTATAATTGCCAAGATTTCTGTCATTCTGGTTTCATATTTAGTAAAAATACTAAGATAATCAAGATTATTTACTTTAACGTTTCCTGCAAGGATTTTGAAGCATAAAATTGGTAAATGATACCTCGAGATAAGAACAGTAACATATACTCCCACTATCAAGAATATTGCTTGAAATGATATCACAGCATATATCCACTTCAGCATAGTTGGGTGGAGGGGGGCACTAGAACATGGGGATATCTTGTATGGTGCATTTGAATATTCTGGAGAAAAATAATTATTAGTTTGTCCCAAAAGTCTGTTAGAGTTCTTTGATTCGAGCCAGGCTGAATTGTAGTTTTACCAGATCAGAAAGATTGAGGATTGATGGCAGAGAGTCTCAGTAAATGATGGTCTTTTTTTAAGGTATAATTTTTGTTGTTTTTGCAATTACTTGGCAAGTAATAAAAATTAAATATTTTCCAAGCTTTTTGGAAAACCTAATAATCCAAACCACTTTACTCTCAATTCCAGATCCAATTATCCTCATATTACCTGACTCTCCCTTTCTAGTAGGCTAAGGGAATTACCAACTAGTCTCTACGGATGACAATATTTGAAGTAATAAACTATTTCTGGCTTGATTTAAAACAGCAAAAATAGATTGCCTTTTAAAAGCTGAAAGGCTTCTTTCACCTTTAACATTTTACACAACAAGAAGGAGTAAATGAATTCAACAGCGGCTTTTCTTAAATTGAACATAGAAGACACAAGGTCTCAATATAGTAGACACAGGAAGGCCTCAACATGCCTCACGGACAATATTTTCTATTACACCAACTGGATCTAGTTTCAGTCTTGCTATTTTCAAAACTTGAAACATATTTACTCTTAAACAATAACAGAAGATAAGATGAAAGCATACAAATAAACCAAACAAGAGTCTATTTTACAACAGAGTTCCGTCCACTTGTAAGTCATGGAAATATCAATCTTCAATTTCAGTAGACAGAAGCTAATTGCAACAACAGCTGCCTTGGAACTGTAACATCACAAATAAAAAAATGAAGAGAACTAGATGTTGCCTCCCAGCAAATGCAGACTACATTAAAGGATCAGGTGTTGTATTTTGAAACAGTAAGAGTGTAAAGAAAGGCTATAAACACTTTAATCACATGGTAACTGATCTTTAAGCTGTAAACAATAACATGTCATCCCTTAAAAGACTAATCACTAGTATTTTAGGATTCATTTCCCACACGTGCAAAAGCCCAAATCATCTGGGCATGAAACCTTATTTTCAAGTGCTTACAAAAGAACCATCATAAGGCAGAGAAAATTGATTTCTCTTCAATGAAAAAAATAAGTTTTACTTTGGACTAATACTCTTGGGTAAAGTATGAACCCCCCACCACATTCCCTCCAATTATAGATTAGTGCATATATTGTTACTAAAAAAAAAAAAAACACTTCTCCAACACAAAAGAAAGTTTATCAGAAAAGATTGTTTTTGGTATTAGGTATGGTTTTTTTAGTTTTACAGCATTTTTAGGTCATTTAATGCCGAGAACAAACATTTTAAGAAACATTTTTTGTTTCCATATACTTTTTGGTATGACGCAATAAGCACTGCTGAGTATTAGTCCAAATCTGAACAAAAACAGGAGGACTAGGATTTGAACTCAAGTTCAACTGCCTATCCACTATCCCAAGTCAACCTCCCCCCCCACAAAGACATTTGAGAAGCAGTCAACAGAAATCTCAATATTTGATAAAAAAAAAAGTCTGATGGAAAAGATAAGAAAGTCATTCAGAGATAAGCAGGATGAAAGAAAGGGATATATCATGAGATATCTAGGGATATTTTGTTACTATCAGATTGAATATCAAGGAAGCTTACAAGATTTTTAAACTCAAGTCAGTCAGTTTTATTGTTTTATCTTTTTATTTCTTTTTTTTTTAATGCCTTGCTTTCCTTTCCAAGTTTTCTTTTTAAAAGAAAAAAAAAGAAAAATGTTCCTTTTTCTAGGTAAGTGGTCACCCAGAAAGGAAAATTTAGGGTCTTTCCACACACCCCACCATTTACACATTCTTATCTACATTAGGTCCAGCTGTCAATGAAGATGAAGCATGAAAGACCACCAAAAGAGATGTGACACTTGTACAGAAATTAAACTGAAAGCTAACTTATCATTTCTGATGCATTGATAAGAACTGCTCCTCTAGATTCAAAAGTCTTGTAAAGCTTAGCTATATACTAATCCATTAGTGCATACATGGGTCACAAATAACAACCATCATCACAATCAGTAATTAGAGATGAACAAATTGCCTCCCTTTAATGGCTCTCTACAGAAATAATTAAAATCTTTTCCAGTGGAAAAACATTGATGTTTTTAAATTCAACATATTTTACTTTATATATTCAAAAAATTCAACTTGTTAAGAGGATTTAATAATGTATATTTGTTTTTTTTTTTGTTTTTTTTTAACTGCACATCAACTTTTTAGGTTATTTAATGCTGAGAATAATCAATTTTTTTTATAAACATCCTTTTTTTTGTCCACGCAGTTTTTTTTTTGTCCACACTTAGTTTTTATTTTATAACACATAATACACACAATTTAAACAATGGCTGGAGGGAATGTGGGGATTCATACCTTTCCCATGGGTATAAGTCAAAATGTCAAAAAACTACAAATGAAACGACTGGTATTTGAATTAGCATATTAGAATCAGATTTCTGATTGCCTATCCACTGTCCCAAATCGACATCCCTTGGTTATTGTGGAAATTTGAAAAAAAAAAAACAATTTTTTTAAAACATAATAATCATTGGATTTTTCACAGTTCAAATGAATCTCAAAAAAAAAAAATCTATTTTCAGAACTTGTGGTAACAAGAAAAAAAAACTTGTATCATATTAGATCATTAAGACAGAAAAACAATTTAAAATGTTAAATAATTGCAAAGAAACAAAACAAAAACAAGACACTAGTCATTTGCAGATATAATTGGTAAGACATAAGAGTTATCAAAAGATCAATCATCTGAATTTCATTGTATTATGAATCTAATTTCAAAAAAATAAAAAATGAAATTTATTATATTTTAATTGATAAGTAATCTTTTCCATAACACTTACCAAGCAAATCTAGTTTCATTAATTATATTAATTATTTAAATCTTAATCCACAAATTGGATACGGTCAAGTGGCGTTGGAGACACCGGTTCCCGTCAGATCACCAAAGTTAAGCAACGTCGAGCCTAGTCAGTAGTTAGATGGGTGACCATTTAAGAAAACCAGGTGCTGTATCTAGTGCTGGGTGGGAAATACCCAGGTTAGTGTCTGGGGGTGCAGTTAAACCACAGTCGTTAGTCTTTGGTTAGACAGGCATCTATACATGCAGCTGGGGAACGCTTGTGAAGTTCAAATTCCCATGAGACTCAACACTGAATCGTGTGTGTTCAGTGGTTGAGCCAGCTAAAACTGCATGGGTAAGTATGCCGATACACACGCAAATTGGATGCTGAAATTTTGACTAGTTTTGTCCTAATATCTAATCAGTTACAATCCAGTGTTTCATTTACTGCAACAATATTCACTGTTATCAATGATAGTTTTATTAAAGATTGTGTTGTTATCAAATTCTTACTAATGTTAAATATCTTTGCTTATTTTCTCACAAATTAGTTTTTTTTTTTTGGGGGGAGGGTATGAAAATAATTTCAAATAAATTGCAAAGTAAAAATACAAAACTAATGAAATAAAATTTAGATATATTTCTTTTTTCTTTCTTTCTTTCTTTCTTTTTTTTTTTTTAATTTCAAAGAATCTATTAGGAATGCAAACTACATTTATTTGGAATTCAAAGTAAACAAGTTTTTTTTTTTATGCCTGGACAGTATTTATAGTGAATCATAAATGTAAATTGAACCATCAAGTCAGGGTCAAATTCTAAAGATCAAGTAACATTTAATTGCAGCAAGGGTTTTAGCTGCTTTCTTTATGAGTCAGTGTGTCATTACCTGAAAGTAATTAAGAATATTATAAAACGTCAGGAAATAAACAACACCATATAATTTGGTACACTCTCCTCATTTTTTCTTTATTAGTAATCTAATTTCATTAATGTAATTTTAATCTTCATTTATCTAAAAGGGGAATATTTTTTTTGAATAAATATGGTATCAAACTTGAAAGTTTGTTTAAAACAAAATTTATTCAAAAGAGTTTCAGAGTAAAACTAAGGTTGTTCCAACTAAAAATATAAACTATGATGGCAGGAGCAGTACCATTAAAATGAGCAACTTTTTATGCTCCAAAATTTATTTTTCTATATAGTCACTAGCATTCTCAATGCCCTTTTGCCAGTGATGAACAAGGCAGTCAGTTTTTGCATCCAGAACATGCATTATTAATCACACCACTGTAGCCACTTGGAAATCCTAACTGTGTTGACATTAACTGTATTGACTACATAGATATTCAACAGGCACAGGTGAATGTTGATTGGTTCAATTTTTTTCTGCATGCAAGAATTCAAAGATGGATCTCTGCTTCTGGCACACATATTTTGAAAGGGGGTTGGTTTTTTTTAGTCTCACACCATCAATATCTGCAACAGAAAGATCAAACTTTCAGGCTGTGAATGTATAAGTTCAGTCATCATAACAATGCAATTTGCAATCTCCTGTGATCCATTTGGGCAGAATAAAAAAAGTGGTATTATTTGTGATGATAATTTTTTTTTTTGTTATCTATGCATGTACTAATGCATCAATATATATTGATGATGATAATACATACAGATGCAAATATTAATAGTTAACTTATATAAACTTATTTGGATCTTTTAATTTCCAATAAAACAAAATGTAAGATATGAAAATATTTATTTAGAAATTTGATTGTAAATGCAACATCTCATGCACGCAGCAACCTAATTGGTTCCTTCTTGCATAAAGTTTCTGGTTTCATTTTCCTTCAAAATGTTGCCATGACAACAATAGATCATAGTTTAACCAATCAGAAATGATAGCACATAGAAAATAATTCTTGTATGTTCATTTTGGCACAGTAATGTTCTGATTGACTCATACTGCAATAGTAAGGCTGCATGCAACCTTATAAAAAAATAGATAGCATGGATTTGACCTTTGGGAATAAGATTTTTTCTCTCTCTCTCTCTCTCTCTTTTTCTCTCTCTCCCTCTCTTCTTCTGAAGAATGACTACCATTTTATTGGACATATGTTTTTCATTCTAGACATGTTCATAAAATTGATGGAAGTTCTTTTTGGCATGATGGAGCATGAAAAACCCCAAGAGTCTCATATTGGATCATAGTTTAGTTCCAGTTCTATTTCAAGATTTTCTGAATCAATTACCTCTTTTACCTACTTTCATGCTGTTCATTGAAAATAATCAAACCATGATCAAATTTGGATGTAAAGAAGCAAAAGAGAAAACAAAAATGAATTCATGCAGAATCTTTTTTGTTTTTGAACAAATCTTTTTTTTTTCTCTCCTCATTTAGTTAAAACAATTTCTAAATATATTTGTATCATTTTATATAAAACTTCTTTTCTTTTTTTTTGTTTATATAATTTTCTTTTTATACCATAACTTACATGGATTACATATTACCAAAATAATTACTTGGGCAGTGAGGGTGGAGCATTAGTAAAAGCTGGGATTCTGGCATTCAAAATCCCAATTCTGGGATTCTGGCAAGTTCAAATCCCAGTCAAAACCCTGACATTCACTTTCAGCTGCCTGGGGCATAAGAGGCTCATTAACTCAGAAAAGAAGCTCATCTAAGGTTAAGGATAACACTGGTTCTAAAAACCTAGATGATGTGATCCAGCAACTCATTTAGGTGAATGGTGACACCAATAATAAAAAGCCCGAGATTATAATGAGCAAGTAAAAATGGCCTTGTGTCTGAGTTAGGTTGATGCTTGACTAAGTAGATATATCCTTTCTTTAAATTGAATTGTTGAACAGTCAATTATAAATCTATATGGTAGGCACCAATTTTTCTTTGTGCCTGTGATATCATGAAAACCTAAACAAAATAATATTTTAAAACAATTTATTTTATAAATTAATGTATAAAATCTATTTCTAAATGATTTATATGTGGAAAACTTGGTTTGGTTCTTGACCAAGAACATAATATATATCCTACATAAGTAGAAAAAAATGAATGCAATATATAAAAGTAAAACTATTTTTAAAACCAGGTCTACACACTAACATAAATTTGTATGTCTTTTCAAAATATATATAGATATATAAAGAAAATCTCAAAACAAAATAGCTATAATTTAAATGTATAACATAACTATAGACTTTAGAACATGAATAAAAATGTGGAAAAACAATTAGTGTGTTCGGCTCAAAAATTAAAAAAAAACCCATGAAAGTAGGCATTAACTACAACAATCCTTCAATCTGGCTTTAAAGTTTCACATAGAAAGGTTTTTATCATAAGTACTAAACTTTGTGTCTTTCTCTAAAGATCGGCATTATTTAGTAAATTTTTAAACAAAATTAAGTTGGTTTCTGATTGCTTTTGCACGAATAAACTCTCTCTCTCTCTCATATATATATATATATATATATATATATATATATATATATATATATATATATATGTGTGTGTGTGTGTGTGTGTGTG
>JAUZSX010343700.1:0-10424 GCA_034780655.1 Idiosepius hallami
CCAAAAAAACCGTTTTGCTATAGTGCCCATACTCAAAGAATTCTCTGGAATAAGTTAAGCGGGATTAGGAAATTACCGATATCCTAAAATTTTAATTTAGTTTTCATAGGGGTGGGGGTGAAGAAGAATACATGTGTTTAGTGCTATAAAAAGCAAATTTAAAAAAATGATTTATCCTAAGGGGCCGATATGTCGCCCCGAATGGCCCAAGAAAAAAAAAAAAAAAAAAAAACATAAGTAGTTTTTTACAGTCATTTTAAGGGTTAAAAGAGCGCTTTCTGCCTCGGCTTATTCGTGGGAAAATTAAATGTTTAAAAGGCGGGATTTCTAGGATGCAAATTAACTATTCAGCAAATATGAAATAAAAGTTAAGTCAAAGCATTGCAATATAAAAAAAAACTATTTAATAATAAAAAAAATGCAGTTTTTTTCTTTAACCTTAGCGCGTTAAAAAAAAAATAAAAATAAAACGATCCTAAGGAATTTTTAAAGGAACAAACGGATGTTTCTAGTAGGATTTTTCTTAAAAAACAATCAGTACAGTTTATATAATTACGCTCATCAACTTGATATTTTTTATCGGGATTCCAATAGTTACATTAATTAATAATGACCGCCATAACTTTTGAACAAATCCACGTGGAGTACAATAAAAAAAATCCAAACCATTTCTAGAATGGGAAAATGAACTAAAATAGATAAAAATTGCTATTTTTTTTTTAAAATAATGGAGGGAAGATAAAATTACCGCAACTTTGAATTTAAATGTAAAGCATATGAATTTTATAGCTCATAAACAATAATTCATGACCTAACTTTCGCCTTATATTAATCTAAGTGTTTTAAATTTTTAAAAAAAAAAAAAAAAAAAAAGACTTTTCCTTTTTTTTTATTTAACTATTTTTTTACTTTTTAAGAAGAAATAAAAGGATAAATTTTATGAGAATATGTTTTTCTTTTTAAGTTTTACGGTTAGTCAGTGTTTGTTTCGTCGCTTTTTTTTAGTAATGGCGACATGGACGATTGACACAAGTTTCGAAAAATAAGTTGATCAAAGTTTATAAAACTTTTTAAATATACTTAAAAAATAGTCAGAAATAAGGATAAAAATATAAGATATTTTTAAGAAGCACTCACCATGATGTTCTTTTCCCTTCTGGCCGACTTAATCTATTAATCCTGTAGAACAGCGGTGAGCCAGAATACGTCTAGCGTACACGCGAGTTATCGAGCAAAAGAGGACATGCGCAGTCGCGAATTCAGCACATTAGCGTTTACAAGGGAGGATGGGTATAAATAATTTTAACTTTATTTTATTTTAGCGCATTTTAAATTAAATATAATTTTTTATTTAATTAAACAGTTGATAAAAATGTATAAATCAGTTATTTTAAATAAATAATGAAATTAATTATTTCTGCAACATCTTTTTTAATTTGTTAATATGCTGTCACCCCCTTTTGGAAGAGTTTATGTTTTATTCGCTTCTCTATGTTAGTCGAACCAAAAAATAATTAAAAAGTATATTTTTTTGTATACTAAAAGCATTATTTTGACTTATAAAGAAACTAAAAAATATTTATAATGAATAAAATAATTTTTTCTTATTTTTGTTGCCCGAACAAAAACCGGTTGTGACGTCACTGTTATCCACGTTTGAGGCAAGATGGCGTCAAAGGTAGGAAAGGTGTTTCATTAATTCAATCAGTTTTTCATGCATTCACATTTTATTTATTTCCTTATTCTGTTTCTCACTTTAGAAAATTCATAACACTCTTTAGAAACACTTATCAATCTATATTTAGCCGATGATAACTTGTAACTTCTTTTTGAAATTGTAATAATCGGGCTAAATTGTTTTGCTATTGGTTGTGTTTTTGGTGTCTGCTCTTCCTTGCTCTAGTTGTCATTTTAAAATTTAATTCTGGCTTTTATTTACGTTAATGTTAACGTTTAAATGAAGTTTATCTTTCTTATCAATATTAGTTTTTCAGTAAAAAAAATATCTGTTAAATTAAAGTTGCAATTCACGAGATATTACGTTGTTACACATTTTTATTTGTTGACGAAATGTTCTTTATACATACAAGGGTGGAGACTAGATATTGTGCCTTAAAAATGTGTTAGTTTATTTTTCAATTTTTTATATTAAAGCTTTTTTTTTGCAATAAAAAATGTCCCAATGCTAATATCATTTTAATCTAAAGCCTGTTAGATTATACTTCCAATTGATTAAAAATTGTGTTTTCTGTTTGAGTTTTAAATGTTCTAAAACTCCGAGTTGGTCCGAGTTTGGAAAGTACCTATCTGTTTCCAACGATGTCTAGACTTTAAACCGGAAAATAATTATCGGTTCTATATCGTTCCTTTTCTTCTTACTTTAATTTAATGTTCATATTGATAATTGCGATTTTTGTATCTTTTTTTTTTCGTTTAATCTTTTTTTTTACGGTTGGTTAAATATTTTTCAGTAGTTTTTCTTCCCTTTAGAAAAGACAAAAAAAAAAATGCCTCTGGTGTGTGCGCAACCAACCAACCACACCGAGAACACAAGAAGCAAGTCCATGATTATTGGTCATGGACTTATGATTATTGATAGAGAGAAAAAAGAAAAGAAACTAGCTTTGTTATTTTATTTCCCACTGATCCGTGATCCGACCGTGGTGTTTTTGGTGATTGTTTATTTTTACGGCATATCAATATTTTCAGGTTATTTAATGAACAACCATTTTTAATAAACGTTCCATTTTGTCACACGTATTTTTTTAAATAACACAATATGCACTATTTAGTCCATAGCTGGAGGGAATATGAGATTCGTACCTTTCCCATGGATATTAGTCAAAATACGAACGCAAACTGAGCGAACGTCTGGGATTTGAACTCGCGTATTACGATTCCGAAGTCCGTCTGCCGTGGCCGCACGCACCTGTCTGTGCACAGTGGGTGCAGTGCAGTGCACTCACTGCCTATATAAACTGCCCCAAGTGAACTTCCCTTGGTGGTGAGGCATAAAATACAGTATTTAAAAACCCCAAACTCTTCTTAGCGATTGCAAGAAGCGACTAAAGATGGAAATTAGGATAAGGCAACAAAAGAATTCCGTTTTAACCGTTTCGACCCTAAGGGGGCGATATATCGGCCTTAGTAAAGAAAGGCAAAAATAGACACACTGACATTTGGACTGTAATATGTTTTTTTGATTGAACGGCTCTGAGTGACTACTTGGTAATATTATTAAGTCAGGGTTCAAAGGTGGAGGTTGAAAAATCGTTGTGTGTGTGTCTTCTTTTGCTTTAAGTCACCAGGCAGGACCGATATATTGGTTCTTTAAAGTTTAAAGGGTTAAAACTCTGGACCCTGACTTGACAAAATTACCAACAGAGCTCTGGTCTAAAGGTTGAAATTTCTGTGTCTTCTTTTGCCTTTAGTTGCAAGGATCAATAGAAACCCTTTAGGGTCCAAAAAATTGAAAATTTCTTTATACTTCACTCAAAAAAGAAACTTGGTTATAAGTTGTTTTATTTTCCCTTAAGTCTTTCTGCAGCGAGGAGGAGAGTGTTGGAGTGTTTTTCTATCCATTTCTACTTGGACAACAACAACATTCAGTGCAGTGCACACACACTTTTTTTCTTTTCACAAAAAAATTAAATTCAATAAAACTGGTTTTGGTTTTGTTGATCTCACGCTGTTAGTAAAGAAGACTTTGTGTTAAAACTTAGTGTATTTTTCGTGCTGTTGTTCTCTTTCTTATCATTGTTACCTATCCAACGTTTCGGCCAATGAACCCTACGGCCTTCATCAGGTGATTGAACCCTGGAAACTATTGTGATAATTGTAAGTGGTCACAGATATTCAAACTTAACCCATTATTCAACCCACGGAGTTAGCTTGCTCTCGTTCTGTTAACCTAACCAGGACTTGCTAGAGTCAGAATGAAATCTTTGTCTTCAGAAAACGCTTTCTACTTTCTGTAGGAACTCAAAAATTCTTTATCAATTTGTGCCACAGATCTAGATCTACAAATTATCAAAGATTCTGAAAGAACCAGAGTAAAGATATTCACCAAACGCCAATTTTTCCAACTTAATGCTACTCACCTTTCAAATGTTGATTTTTTTTCTTGCATCTGCTTAGGGTTGAGATCACAGTTGGTCAAAACAACAATAGAATTGGCAGCTACCATTGAAAACTATCATAAAAGTCCATGCCTTGCTTAGCCACATTGTGGACCCAAAGCAGAATGTATCTTGCATCCCCTTTACCCTAAAATGGCAACTTGAAACCCTCAACGTACTATAGGCTTCAATCAAAGTCTATATATATACATACATGTAGAAATATAGAGAGACTGACTGGGAGATGGATTGATATATATTTATATTTCAACATAAGGATTTTTTAGTTAATCCTAATAATTATGTTTTTTAGTCATTTTTTGCATCACGAAAAATCTGTGAAGCCAAGGAGTCTTGCGCCCACCCCCCGCAATTGTTCGGTCTGTGGGTGCCCTAAGCACAACCCTGATAAAAATAGTTTTCATGGGATTTTTCAGCAAATATTTTGTGATATTCCTTTAAAACCAACCTGAAAGCCCATTTGAATAATGAGTTTTGTTGAGTTGGTGAACAAAGTGTTTATTTAATTGATGTTGTAGACTACTTTTCCCAAAATCCATATGCATTGATTTTTTTTTTTTAAGATAGTCAAAAACGAGGAAGTTTATTCAGAAAAAATGTCAAATTTTGCAATGATTTTTGATCACCTGATGGAGAGTTAATGTTTCTATTCTGTTGTCCTAAATAAATACACTTTCTTTACAAACAGTAAAAAAAACTGGTTGGTTTAGGTCCCCCCTCTCTCTCTCTCTCTTTCCGGTTCAGTTGTTTCACTGGTTATTGATAGTTTTCATTTCATAGAACAATATTTCTTACCTTAATAGACTTTTGTATTTTGCAAAAATCCTGGCAATCTTTTTTTTCTTTTCCTTTTTTTTTCCAAAGATCATTCGAATCATTGATTTGAAAAATCAAGCGTAAATTTCTATTTTGAAGGTTGTTAAAACATTTTTGAACAAAAAATAAAAAAGCTTTTTCACTTGCGATTGGATGACGCACATACATTTATACTTTTGCCGGGGCGGTCAATATGGCTCAGTGGATAGGCAATTGGAGTTCAGAACCGTAGTAAGCAGGTTCAAATCCAAGTTTTTCCGTCTACTCTGACATGTTGACTAATACCTTTAGGAAAGGTTTGAAGCCCAAGAAAAATAGTCCAACTTGTGTTATTAAAAAAAACTTTGTGTGTATAAAAATAATGTTTATCTAAAATGACCTAAAAAGGTTGATATGCCATTAGACAAAAACAAACAAAATTTTGCCAAAAATCAGATAAAAAGAATGTTGTAAACAAGTGTTTAAAAATGTCCTACTTTTATTGAATTCTAACTTTCAAAATTTACATAATTGAAAATTAAATCTAAATTTTTTTCTTAAATTTGAATGATTCGAATTTACAGCCATGTTTTTAGTAGAAGATTTTTGACAAAACCAAACAAAACCTAAGGATCCAAATTAAATGTGATTTTTATTCAATCATTTAAGCATGAAAACATAATTGCATAATAATTATAATAATAATCCTATATTTTCTTGATTCCATTATTAGTATTAACATGAGTGTGAACATTAATGAAGTAAAATATCCAAGTGGTCAATAAAAAGTTGTGTGTTAATTGAGAACATGACTGATAAAACCTTATTTCTGTAGAATAATTTGGATTGACATTTAGTATTATAATAATCCTTTACAGGCTTGGTTCTTCACCTTTTTTTACATAAAGACCTCTTCCTTTACCTTTTTTTTTTCTTGTTGGATCCCTTCACAACTATTGATCATAAAACAATATTCTATTTAGTATAGAAGGGCAAAGGGCAGACACAATATAATTAAAAAAAGAGAAAACAAACAGTTCTTACCAGTTTTTTTAATGGTCCCCACATTTATTGGAGACCATTAGGAACCCCAATTTTCTGTGGAATTGAATTGCAGCTGGAATCACGGAATTGTCTATTTGAAATAGAATTCTGTTTTTTTATAGTTAATCATTTCTTCCTTTTTTTTTTTTAGATAAAAACACTTATATACTTCTGTTTTTCCATAAATAATAATAAACATTGTTTTCAGTGGCTTGCATCTCTCCATGCATGCGTGCATCCGAACTATTGCCGGATAACCGTCCATTACTTTTTTCTGAAATTTTGCCACAAGTTGTAACTTTATATATAGACGTGCATAGTAAAAATAGTTTTATGAAAATTTTTGTTGCATTCTCATTGGGCTTAAAATGGGTCAAAAACACCCCAAAATACCACTTTTTAGCCCATAACTTTTGATCCATCCATTAGATTTTTCTAAAATTTGTCCAAAATGTGGAGGGAATTATCCCAAATGTAAATTCAGTATTTATGAATGTGACGAAATTCTGGTTTGCGTCCCCCAGGACTTTTTTGGGGGGCTAAAAACATCTTGGGGGGGGGCTATTTAACTTTTCTGTACAAAATATCATTATGCATGTCTTTTTTTATGCTCCATTCACTGTGCACTTACGGGGGACCATGCATGCTTTACTTGTTTTTATTGCTATCAAGCCAATTTTATGGAAATTATTTTCAAATCTAGCTGATACATAAAAGTTTGTTTGAATGTCTACTTCAACTTTTTTCACAATCCAAAATTGCAGTAGAAATTAAATTTTTGATAATAAATACCATTATGAGTTGTTTTTGTTTTTTTTCATAAACCACCAAAATATGATTTATTATATTTTGCCTGTAGACTCTCCCAAAATATTCCATTGACCCTCTAGGGTCCAAGTGGACCCCAGTTGAGAAGCCTTGCTTTATAGCATTTCAAATGACTTTATCTGATTGATCTTTTTGTTGGTCTAGATAGGAATTGAAAAGGATCAGAGCATCTAAGCCTGCAGAAGGCCAATATGCTCATACAGATTCATAGTCTATAAGATGACCTTCAATTCAAGAATAAATTTTAAAAAATTCGAGATGAAATGAAGAAAAATTTTACGGAAGTTGCAAAATTATCATTTGGGAAAAAAAACAAACACATTGGTATAACTGAATTTCCTTGTTTATTAATAGGGCTGTGACAATATTCTTTTAAAATTATGCTTTATATGCTCTTGATATGCTGGAAATATTCTACAAGCATATGCTTAAGAATAGGCTATTTTTTCTAGGGAATATTCTTTTTAAAAAGAATATGTTTTTAGTTCTCAAATATTCTTGTCTTTTTTAAAGAATATGTTTTTCTTTAAAGAATATGCTTACATAATATTTTTGTCATAAATTAAGTCTAAACTGAAAATATTTAGACATTGATTGTTCTCTAAACAATTTTCTTATGAAAAATTATTGCATTTAAAAAAAGAATTTTTATCAACTTCTGAATGTTTGACTCTTTCCTTCCTTAGAACTGTGATTATTTTGTCTGTTTGAACAGATGTTGCAAATATAATATTAAATAATAGAAACATTAGAAAAATACAATAAAGTAAACAGAAAAATCCATTATCTTCAAAAATCATGCTAAGTATTGGAACTATTGTTCTCATCTTTTTATGTCTTCAAAACATTTTGGCCAATTTTTTTTTTTTTCTGCAAGGAATTTAATTGTCAAAGAAATAAACAAAAGAAATAAATATAAAAATGTCTGAGGTGGGCCAAAAGTAAGTATACATTTATGAAAAGTATAAAAGTAGGTTTATTTCTAAATTTCAGGAATTCTAAAATATTCTTAGACTGAAGCTGTTTGATCCCTTAACTGTTGAAAATATCCTCCTTAGCCAACATTGCAACATTGTTCACAACATGTTTAAATACCATCTCAGTATTTTCAGACTTCTGATTCTCCTTTAATTTAGTAGAGAAAGGAATTAGAAATGGATCTTGTAGAGAAAGGCATTAGAAATGGTTTTTGTAGAGAAAGGCATTAGAAATGGTTTTTATAGAGAAAGGCATTAGAAATGGATCTTGTAGAGAAAGGCATTAGAAATGGATCTTGTAGAGAAAGGCATTAGAAATGGATCTTGTAGAGAAAAGCATTAACTACTTTCCTATAATAGACTTCTTTAGTGGCAAGTCCCCAATGCCTAAGAACCCCCATGGAGGGGGGTGATATTTCTAGTGTCTATATATAATTACTATTTGATTTGTATTTTTTACCTGGTCTCTTATTATTTTCAATTTGAACTGTTTTCTTCATGGATTTTTCTGGCATTTAACATTTGAACAATTTCTATGGGAAAAGACATGACTCTGAATTATTGAATTGTTTTGGGTTTAGATCTGACGTGTTATGACAAGCAACAAAGCCAGTATGTTCTGTAAATAAACACTAATAGTTATTAGATATCTTTCTTTCATAATTGTTATGTGAAGAGATCACTTTGCATATTAATAGAATATTTCTAAAATTTAACTAGATTTTAATGTTTACCTAGTTGTAAAAATAGGCATTGTTATAGAATAAGGCAGTTCGACTTGGTTTTCATTATAATTATATATATATATATTAATCTGTAAAGTGAGATTGCTTTTATTTATAGTTGTGATATTTGTGATAGAGCGTGTATATTAGGTAAGCGTTAGACACAGAGTCAACGGCCTTCGGTGACTGACAGTTTCTCGTCTGTGCGGTCATCAGACCAAAAAAGATTTGATATTATATTTACTTGGTGAGCAGCACCAACCATCATTTTTAAGATGAATGCAATGGTTTTGACTGGGATTTGAACTCTCATAATGCAATTCCAGAGCCTGAGCTTTTACCAATGCTCCAGCTTCACTGCCCAATCAAAAACTTTTATATATATATATATATATATATATATATACACACATACATTCAATCAAGTTTTTTTAAACATCAATGACATCTGTAGTTGATGTTTTTTTTTTTTTTCTTTACAAATAATTTTCCTAAATCGCAAAAATTTCCAAATTTTTCCCAACCATATTTAAAACTGATTGTTTCAAAATAAAGTAAACATTTAATGTTTTTTTTCTTTTCTTTTTCCTTCAATGAACAACAGATGTTTTTTTGGTTCCTTGAAAAATAGAAAAACAAAAATCAATTTCCTAACTTAATATTTTTGTGATTCCAAATGACACTTAAAAAAAAACTCTCTTCTCAAAGAAAGAAAAGAAGGGAAAAAAGAAAAAAAAGAATTATCTACTTTCATTTGACATTTTTTAAATTCAAAACAAAATTTATATTGTTCAGGAGTTTTAGATCTTATCTGTTTTATCATGACATTTTAGGGTTGGATTTTTTGGTGTGTTATATTCGGTGTGGGTTTGTTAGGTGAATGTGTTATATTTGGTATGCATGTGTTGTGTTTTTGTGTCTGCCTGTGTTGCTATATGTTGTGTTGGGCACAAGGCCAGGTTTATGTACTCATTAGTAGGGCTGTGACACTATGCTTTTATTAAAGAATAAAGATTGTCACAGCCCTAGTAATTACATTTCAGGACTTTTTGCCATCTGAGCTGATCTAGAATTTAACTAATCTCCAAGAGTAGTCGACTTGGGACAGCGAGTAGGCAGGACTTCAGAATGGTAATATGCGAATTTGAATTGTAGTCATTTGTTATGGACTAATACCCTTGGGAAAGGTATGAATTCCCCACATTTCCTTCAGCTATGGATTGCATAGTGATTGAATTGTGTTAGTAACAAAAAAAACTGTGTGTGTATAAAAAAAAACCCGTTTCTCAAAAATGATTGTTTTTAGCATTAAATGACTTAAAAAGGTTGATATTTGTGAGCAGTACCAACCAAGTTTGACACAAGGCCATATATAAGGTGAATGCAATGGTTTTAACTGGGATTTGAACTTG
Source organism: Idiosepius hallami (assembly GCA_034780655.1). Classification (NCBI taxonomy): domain Eukaryota; kingdom Metazoa; phylum Mollusca; class Cephalopoda; family Idiosepiidae; genus Idiosepius; species Idiosepius hallami. The sequence continues at coordinate 9,921 of JAUZSX010343700.1, forward strand.
TACTACGATTCCAGAGCCCTAGCTTTTAACCAATGCTCCAACTAATCTTCCTTTCTAAAGCAATTCTTTTCATTGTGTTGATTGATTTTTTTTGTTTTTTTTTATTAAAAGAAGAAAACTCGTTGGTTATTTTTTTTTATTTGACTTTATCATAAATGTTTTTGTTGTTCTTCCAGATGTTCATCAGACATATACTGTGGGGTGTGCTGGCTTGTCTGTTAGTTTGTGTAGTACAAGCTTTCTATGTACCAGGGGTTGCCCCTGTGGAGTTTATAAAAGGACAATCTGTTGAAGTGAAGGTATGTTTTTATTAGCTTTATTTTCTATTCTATTGAACTTTTTATGATCCAAATAACTATCCCAGAGTTTTGGCTACTACTGTGTGTGTGTTTGTGTGTATATATATATATATATATAGGGAAAAAACTTGGGCAGCGACGGTGAAGCATTGGTAAAAGCTCGGGCTCTGGAATCGTATTACGCGAGTTCAAATCCCAGTCAAAA
>JAUZSX010343710.1:0-10423 GCA_034780655.1 Idiosepius hallami
GGTTTTGACTGGGATTTGAACTCGCGTAACACGATCTCACAGCCCGAGCTTCTACCAATGCTCCACCGTAGCTGCCCCGACGCATTCTAAGTATTTAATGACCTTTGCGGTTGGGAAATGCAGACCCTTGTTTGGACATTGGCTCTGACAATTCTTATTGATGATGATGACATCCGTCCGTCTCTAGAGACGATGGATAAATGAGTCCCGTGTTGATTCTGCGACTGGAACTGCTGCAATGAAGTGGCTTCTCCAGGGTAAGGTTTTTTAGGTATTCCTGATTCTGCCCATTTCTCAGTACGTTGCCTTGCTCCGTGTTGATTCTGCAGCTAGAACAACGGCAGTGAAGTGGTCTCCCCAGAGCGCAAAGCCTGGGTAAAGTTTTTTGGGGTCTCTGATTCTGCTCATTTCTCAGTACCCCACTCTCTGTCTTGCTGTGAAGTGGCCTCTCCAGGGTGCAATTTCTCAGCACCCCTCCTCTCGGTTTTGCCGGTAGAAATCCAAAGGAAACCAGAGCAGTACGCTTGGCACCAGGTTGTTCTGCAGGAGCTACCAGAACGAACTGAGTACAGTGTCGGACCGCCATAGGGAATTTAATTCTGGATTTTCTTTCAGGGTTTATTCCTTTAGCCTTTCCTTGAGCTCAGGTAATCCACAAGGCAGTAGTGGTTAGTACTTCAGAGTTTTCCTTCACTTAGATGCCTGTTTTCCCTAAGACTAAGGGTGCATCTACCCAGTTGGTTTGGATAGCGCCCGTGGTATTCTCCTGTCCGACGCAAGATACAGTACCTGGTATTCGTAAATCGTCACCCATCAACTGCCAGTCGTCGTGAGTTCGCTCCACTGAATGTGGGCTTTGGAGGTTCAGAGAATGTCTATCTGATGCGCCAGTGTTGCCCATCACCTAGATGAGATACTCTCCTAAGTTAACGAGCCCCGTCTACCCTAGGCAGCTAAAAGGAATGCAATGGTTTTTGACTGGGATTTGAACTCGCGTAATACGATTCCAGAGTCCAAGCTTTTACTACTTCTGAAAGTGAATGGAGTTTTGACTGGGATTTGAACTCGCGTAATACGATTCCAGAACCTGAGCTTTTACCACTTCTGAAAGTGAATGGAATGGTTTTGACTGGGATTTGAACTCGCGTAATACGATTCCAGAACCCGAGCTTTTACCACTTCTGAAAGTGAATGGAATGGTTTTGACTGGGATTTGAACTCGTGTAATACGATTCCAGGACCCGAGCTTTTTACCAATGCTCCAGCGTCGCTGCCTACTGTCACCTTAAAGCACAAGTTACGAATAAGAATCGTTTCTGGCATTTTAAAAATAATTGTAATATCGCAAGATGTCAATAATATTTCAAAATGCCAATTAAACATGACACTTTGCAATCACGAAGAAAATATTTTTTAATCTTAATCTAACCTTTTCCTGAAATTGTTTCTCGAGATCCGTGTGATTAGACGTGGTAATTTCTATATCGAATTTTCGAGCTAATGTTGTGGTCTTTATAATTCTTAACTTTACAAAGAGATGCTTGAGATAAGGCTTAATTATTTGTGTATAAAACTTTTGGACTATTGCTCTCATCTTTATTGGTCCAGCGATTTATCAGAGAGGGACCATTGTTTTTAATGGCGTGCGTCCGGAAGATTGCCGGAAAACCACCCATTACTTTTTTCTGACACAAGTTGCATTTTTATATCTAGTTGTGCATGGTATTTTTTTTTTAATGATGTATGACTTTTTTATGCTCCATTCACTGTGCACCCAAGGGGACCATGCATGCTTCACTTGTTATTTTCACTGAGAACTAGTTGTCCTTGTAGCCGCTATATGATAATTCTAAGTGACATTGGTCTGGAGATAATAAACTCAATCCTGACTGCAGGTAAAATATATACTACATAATAAAGGCAATCCCATGTTTAAAGTAAATTCCGACAATATGTGATAGAAAATTATTAGAAAAAACAAAAAACAAGAATGTACATTAGTGCCAACGAAAATACCTTGTCCCTAACAAGACCTAATGAACAGGGTGTTAATAACAATAATAATATCAATAAATGTGCCCTGAAGAAGGAAAAACATCCGAAACGCGTTGGCACTAATGTAGATTCTAGTTTTTTCTAATAATTTTCTTATTTATATCAGTTAAGTGTAGACACGGAATCAACAGCCGTCGGCAACTGCCAGTTTCTCGCTTACGCGATCATCAGGCCAATAGCTTTTCGGTAGGGGGCAGTAAGGCCCACTTTTAAAACAACTGGTTTAGAAGACTAAATTAACAAAATGAAATTCATTCATCCCAACTGTGTCCTTTCTACTCATTCAATTCAATAACAAGAAATACAAGTCTCAGTTCCGATGGAATGGTTTTGACTGGGATTTGAACTCGCGTAATACGGTTCGAGAGCCCGAGCTTTTTATATTATATCGTTTCTCTCGTTAAAAATAAATCAAAACCTTTTAAACTTTTCTGAATGAATATATTTTTATTTTATGAAAGTAATTTAATATATAATAAATAATTTTTTTATAAAGGCTTAAATGATGCAGGTTTTGTTATTATTTTTTTTTTATTTGTTATATTTCAGGGATATCACCCAATCCTCAAACATCCCGCCACGCTGGTCCTTCCAGGCCTACGTTTAATTTTGTTGTTTCTGTTTTCCCTCAGTTTGTTTATGTTGGGTAGTCAGAAGAACTATAATTTATTAATTTAATATATCTTATTATACTAAAAATCTGAGAACGGGTCCTACATCCGGTTTTGAATTTACGCGCAAGCGCATGCGCTATATTTCCAGAAGAAAATGTTCTTAAATAGTCACCCATTTAATTACTGGCCAGGCTCAACGTTGCTTAACATCGGTGATCTGACAGAAATGTATTGTAAAATGTATTTTTTGGGCTTTCATCATAATATTTTGAAAGCCAAAAATTATTCTATTTTAGTAATGACCCCTATGCAGTTTCGAGCTTAACCATTTAGCGGCCCCGACGCAGAATACGCCTTGAGGCTCCTTTACCCAAAAAACAGCAACATACTGGAACCTTCGACTAATATATATATATATATATATATATATATATATATATATATATAGAGAGAGAGAGAGAGAGAGAGAGAGAGAGAGAGATGGATTGATAGAAGCATATTACAAGTACGATAATGATTTTCTAGTTAATGCTAACAAATAATTATTTTGGTAATTTTTTGCAATTAAAGTTCTGTGAATCCAAGTAGCCTTGTGGTCTTTAGGGAGCTTGCGGCTCCCCTGCAGGAACCCTAAGCACAGCCCTGCCCCAATGACCAACGTGGCCTCTAAGCAGTGGACACTTGAGACCAGCAACGATACAGTTTTTAAGTTTGACCCCTTAGCAGGTATTTTTCCAGTTCAAAACGAAATCGGATTTGTTTCACGGGCCCGAATACCCTGTACATTAAATTTAAAGTCTCTAGATTAAAAACTGACTGAGGTTAGGCAGAGCTCGTTCTTCAGACAGTCACAAATACTAGGTCACTTTTTGTAGTAGAATTTGAAATAGAATTGGCTCAATGTCAAGAATTATTTTCCCTCTTTCATTTGCTGGAACAGTTTAAAACGGTTAGCGTTCCGTGAAAGTCAATTCACAAATGAATCTGGTAGACAGTGCCGTGTTTAGCCACATAGCGACCCTGACGCAGAACGCGCCTTGCAGTCCCTTTACCCTAAAAAAGGCAACTTGCACACCAACAACATATTATAGGCTTTGATCAAAGTCTATACAAATACAGTGCTGTGCCTAGCCACATAGCGGTAAACATATTATGATGATCTAATAATTGTTGATAAGACTTGATTTTTATCATAGTTTAATTGAACGACATGAGGTCGTCTCGAAAATTATTTCAAACCAAAAGATTGGCAAAAATGTCGGATTAATATCTCTCAATTTTTATTTTTACATTTTGCCCCGAAGCGGAGTTTTGTTTCCGTCTGTTTCTAAAAAAAATGCGAGTTGAGTGTTTTGGGATAGATTTCAGAAGTCTACTCAAGGTAATAAACTTAGCTCACACAGGTAAGGAATTACTTGGGAGTGAACTGTAGTGAGAGGGACATGAATAACAATGTTGAATTAAGACCAAGTTACAGGCTGCACGCCTAAATATTTACGCACAGGACCGTGCTGAGCGTCCCCGAAACTGTGAGGAGGGGACTACAAGCTCCCTAGGAATTGCAAATCTCCCTGGCTTTACATATCTTTTGTTATGCAAAAATTATCAAAATAATTAATTAGTAAGGCTAAATAGATAAAATCATTATCACACTTATATGATGAAATTATCAATACATCTCTCGCTGTGTATCACTCTCTCTCTCTCTCTCTCTATATATATATATATATATATATTCATTGGCGGTCACTCGTGGTCGAGTATGACTGTCCTCCGTCTTGGTTCTGAGGACCCTTTCGGGGGGACGCCTGCACGTGATATCTTTTAACGTAGGGAGACTGATGCACCTGCTGTCACCACACGGCCCCTCGGAAAATGAGGACCTAGTTCCAATGGCATACAGCAAAACACGACGACTGGAGGCTATCCACTGTTGTAGCCTTCAACCGCCTTTAATGCTGTTGTGTCACTATGGACACTATCCACCACATCCACCGTTGAGTTCTTGCACTATTTAAACCATAGCCGGAGAGAAGATAGGGCTTCATACCTTTCCCAAGGGTATTTGTCGACATGTTAACGTAGACGAACCCGCGTAGTACGTTTCCGAAGTCCGATTGTCTATTCATTAGGCTACGTCAACTGCCTTCACATATTAGGTAATAGCTCTAAACATACTAGGAAATAAGCTTTCTGCTTAATTTTACTCAAATAAAAGCCATTTTTAATACTATTTATTCGTTTAAACTATTTTATCAACTTTTGTTATATTAAGACCCATTATTTTTAACGGGCACACGAAAGTGTTTTATTATTTCTTTTGTTTTCGACTTAATTCCTTTAAAGGAATGAACAACATTTTTTCAAGCTATTTCTCTATTTAAACTATTTTATCAACTTTTATTTAAACTATTTTATCATCTTGTATAATAGTAAAACCTGATATTTTTAAGGAGCATACTCACTATTAAGTTTTTGCCATACTGCAAGATGTTTAAAACACAATTTTGAAATCCAGTAGACAGGAAGGGAAGCTAAAAGCTAAAAACATTTTTTGGATATTTGGTGCATAAATATGTAATTGTATAAAACTGACTAAATTAGTTTATAAAAACATTTTAAAGTTTTGATCTAATTTCATCGGAAACACGTTTCTGTCTTCCATATTTGATTATATTTATTTTATAGTTGGACAAAATACAAGCTCTAATTGTTTATATATCTGTATTTAATAGACTATAGGACAATTTTCATTTTTTTATTCAATTTGATATTTTAAAAAAAGTAAAAAAACCTAGAAATAAACATCTTTTCTCGATACTTATTCTGGTCAGACAGACATTGCAGATATTTGCAAAATCTACACTTTGTGTTTTTGGTCTGATCCCATTTAACCAATCTCGGAAAGTTTGGTAGGTATCAAAAGAAAGCATGTAACCAGCAAAGGAGCGACGGAGGGGATGGTCCGCCCCGGACGCCATATGTCAGGGGGGAAATAAATAATAGAAAAAATTTGAAAATAAATAATAGAAAAAAATAATAGTAAAAAGCTAAAGAAAATGAAATTTTATAACCAAAATGAGTTTTTAAGTTTGTAGTATTTTTTGTTTTGTTTTATGTACGTATAGTAATAATACTTTAGGAATTAACTTTATTATTCGGACTTTTGTCCTCATCTTAGTAGGTTTTTGATGTTTTCATAGTTGTTGTCTATAGAACCACGTTTTTGTGACCAAGTAAATCCCTCTGGCCGACTCGGGTTGGAATTGAAACCGCCATCTTCTGACAATGCTCCTCTGGAACCGAAGAGACCCCAAACGCATCTAGCCGTTGCGCCATGGGCCCCGAAGGGCGATGATGGTTGGATCTGTTGGTCTTCTAAATACAATTATTTGTTTTCTAATCAGGTCCGCACTGAATTTTTCAATTATAGTTTATTTTTATTTTTGAGATGAGGCTTCGTAATTTAGAAATTAACTTTGTTATTCGGACTTTTGTCCTCATCTTAGTGGGTTAACAGTAATTATACTGTTTTTAAACATATTTCTTAACTGTATCACCAGTTCAATGAAAATAAATATTTTAAATTTGATTCCTTGATTATAGTTTCACGTAAATAAATATTTTTAGGGCTTTTTGGAATTTTGAACGTTAACGGATTATCGGTGGTCAAGGGGGTGCAAATATTACGACCGCCCCGAGCAACAAAAACTGTTGCAACGCAACTGCATATAACCAGATTATTTTCTTCTCGGGGCTTGCATTAGATTTTTGGTAAACTTTTACGAAGCTTGTGCAGTTGGTGTCGGAAAAGTTTAGAGATGGGTTTTGTCGATTTCGGATTGGCGACAGAAATTAATATGTATGAGCAGAAGAATTTTCTTACGCTTTTAGCATAATCTTAGGAATATTTATAATGAACGAAGGCGTATCAGGATGGTTGTTTAAAAAGTAGTGCCTCTGATTTTTTTTATTCTGCCTATACGGATCAGAATAAATTCAAATTGCATTGTTATAATGGTTGATCATATGCATTCATCACATAAAACTTTCATTTATAGTTTCATTTATTTATCTAAGAAACCAAATTTTGTCACTGAGCTGATAAACATTTACTAAGAAACCAAATTTTGTCATGGACGTGGGGTTAATGCAGAGATGCATCAGTGAATTCCTCTATTTAGAAAAAAACTGAGCTGATAAACATTTACCGCAATAAATTATCAAAAGTGCTGTAATGCGGTGAAATATAATCAATTAACCCACAAAAAAATAAGAAGAAAGTGAAGAAGAAGAAGAAGAATCAAAAGAAAAAGAAGAAGAAAATGGCGAAGAAGTAGAAGAAAAAGAAGAAGAAGAAGGGGAGGAGGAGGAAAAGGCGTGGGGAAGAAAGATTAGAAAGAAGAGGCGAAGAAAAAGACGGAGAGAGAGAGGGCAAAAAGAAGACAAAAAAGACGATGATGGAGTTGATGATAAAGAAGATAAAAAGGGAAAAGAAGAAGAGTGAGAATAAGACCGAAGGGGGAGGGAGAGGAAAATAGATTAGGTGAAGAATAATGAGTGGGAGAGAATTAGAAAGAAATGAAGACTATGGGAATGAAGAAAAAGAAGAAGAAAAAGAAGAAGAAGAAGAACAACAACAACAACAACAATAACAAGAAAAACAAGAGGAACAAGAAGAAGAAAGGATCAAGAGAAGGAAAAGAAGGATGAAACATAGAAGGAGAAAAATGAGATGAGAAAAAAGAAGTTGAGAAGAAGGGAAAAAGAAAAAGAGGAGAAAGGAAGAGAAGAAGAAGAAGAAGAAGAAAAGAAGAAGAAGAAGAAGAAGAAAGGATCAAGAGAAGGAAAAGAAGAATGAAGCATAGAAGGAGAAAAATGAGATGGGAAAAAAGAAGTTGAGAAGAAGGGAAAAAAGAAGAAGAGGAGAAAGGAAGAGAAGAAGAAGAAGAAGAAAAGAAGAAGAAGATGATGATGATAAAAAGAAAAAGAAGGGAAGAAGAAAAGAGGGAGAAAATTAAGAAATAAGAAACTAAGAATAAGAAGTGAAGCGGAAAAAGGATAAAGTAGAAAAAAGAAAAAGAAAAAGTGGAGATGAAAGACGATAAGATAAAAATAAAATAAAATAACAAAAATGACAATGAAAGAAAATATTTCCCACGTCAACAAATTTTAGATTATATTGTTTTTACATTTTACGATAGAAAACAAAGTGTTTCTCAACGATAAACACTTTAAAAAAAAAATAACCCAAAATTATGTTTTTTTTCTTTAAATTGTTGTTGCTTTTTTGAACGCTTTTTTTGTATCTTGTTAATTTTTTGTTTGTATTTTTGCTATTTTTTCAAGCACAAAAATATCATTAAAAACTCTAAATTTTCTCCATCACTTATTTTAATCACCTCTTTTTAAATAACGTAAACAAATTTGCTGTTCATTCTATCAATTATTGTGAAGAAAACATGGCTGACACTTATCGTCTGTTTTCGGCATTCATCTTTTTCAATTCAGTTTTAATACACACTTAATTCCTTTTCTATGATTATTTCCATTGTTCGCAGAAAATGATCTTCATGTTTGGCTTTTAAATTTTCTATTCAATAAAGAACATGAAAAATATATTCCAGCTGTCTCTTAAGTTTTTTTTCTCAAAACTACTTACTACATAGAGATTTACAACATAAAAACTTACTACATAGAAATTTAAACTCCTAAAACCAAATTATAGAATGTATAAAAACATTTTGATTTTAGATAATGGGAGGAAAGTGGTTATGCAATACTTATAGTTTTAATACAAAGCTTATGAATGAGGATGACGAATCGTGGGCTTTTACTGTTAATCCAGATATAATAAAACCAAAAAATAAGGCTAGCAATATTTTGAATTAAATAATTGTTGTGGTCGCCACTTGTTGTGGTCGAGTGTGGTGTTATATACAGCGTAGTTATTAAATATAAGAAAGAAGACGACAGTATTAAGAGTTAACAAATATATTAACAAAAGATACATAAATAATGGCATACGGCCAGGCAGCATATCGGCTCCTGGCTGCTATGCTGAAATCCTCTCTCTCTCTCTGGGTGACGAGAGAGATCACATTTATAGTGATTACAAGAGTTCATGCTGAGGTGTGTTTACCCCACAACAATAATCTAGCAGAATCTGTGGAAATTCTAATAATTATTATTTCTTTTTAAAAACGAATGTATTACGATTTAAAAACTTATACAATATTAAATCTTCTTCACAACTTGAATATTTTCAAATATAAAATAAAATGGACAAAAAGACAATTTAAACTTTCGTAAACGTTCAAAAGTGGACTTTGAACATAGAATGGTTCATTTTTTTCTGTATGGAGGAATTGAATAACGCATCCCTGCCCCCGACGCATGTCAACGACAACAGTTGATTTCTTAGTCATCATCTCTGCCACAGAGAAATTAAACTTTCAGATCATAAATGCGTGGACTCAGCCATAATCTTACAATCTCCTTTAAACTATTCGAGCAAAACAAAAAAAAAATAAATAGAAGGCATTACTTTTAGAACACCCCTGGTATGTGTGAGATTTCAGCGGATTCGGTAAAAAAAATGGCATATGAGGTAAATCAAGAAGATGATATGTTGATGGTAACTACGTAGTTATTTTCCAATTTGTTTACAGTTTCTTTTTTTTAATTTAATATGCATTACTTTTTTCGGAAATTTTATTATAATTGATTGAAAACATACGCTAAAACTAAATCAAACGGGCAAAGATTGAAAACCGACTGGAAAACGCCGGATAAATTGTCAACTCAAATTTCCCTAGCTTTGAACACGATCGAGCCGAAACGAAAATGACTTGGTGCACTAAGTATCGAGAATACACTTCTGAACAAAATGTCCTTAGGATTCTGTGAAAATGGGACACACAGACAGACAGGATCCCACTTTGTTCTGTTATACAAAGTTTGTTTGATAAGTATTGAGAAAATGTTAGGAGAGATTAAGTTTGATTTTATCAAACTGCTACTTCATGGCAAAGTACATATACTGGTTATTAGACAGTGTTATTAGACAGTTTTGACCGAAGATCTAATCAATGTCCCCCCCCCTAGCATTTTCTCATTACTTATTGAAAATACAAGGTTGGCTGACAGAGTACTAAAAGTGGTAACACACCCTACATCTGTGACCTAGCCCCATGTGACTTCTTCCTGAAAGACAGTCTAAGGGAAATCAGGTTTCAGTGAACAGAGAAGCTGAAAGGCATCGAAAAGTTATGTGAAGAAACTACCGAAGAATGCCTTCAAGTATTGGAAGAGACGCGGGAAGTGTGTAGATGCATTTAAAGAAAAATATTTAATCTTGAAATCCAGTTTAAACACTGTTTATAAGAAATGGCGGTGTAAACGGGTGCCCTTCTTAAATTGAAATATTTGTAAACTAGCTATTAAAATCGATGATGAGTTAACTTAACGAATGCTTGCAATAATACATTCATAAAAATTCATACTGACAAGGAATAATAGCATCATTAACTCTAACGGAATTAGTTACTATTCACTACCCAGACTTATAAACATAGTCGTCAGACCGAATCGGCCTGCTAGACTGGCTTCTCGTTTATTCAAAACAGACAGTCGGAGTTACGTATAATTAAATATGTGTTTAAGGCAGCAACGGTGGAGCATTGGTAGAAGCTCGGGCTGTGAGATCGTATTATGCGAGTTCAAATCCCAGCCAAAACCATTACTTTCACTTT
>JAUZSX010343721.1:0-10421 GCA_034780655.1 Idiosepius hallami
GGGTCACTAGGCCGAAACGTCGTATGTAAAAAAACAATATGAGGATAAAAGTCCGAAAAAACATTTAACTCTTTATTTTTTTCGTTTTGAAAATTCTATTAAAAAACTATCTCTAATCTTAAATGAAACGTTTCTCTCGGATCAAATAATATTTAATTTAATTTATTTTTTAGATTATGACTATTCATTAATGCATAAAGTTTATAGACTGTTAATTACATCTTTATTCTTGCCTTGACACAGTTTTAGTATAGCTTGACTAATCTGAAGCAGGACCGTACTTAGAGACCCACAGGCTCCCAATTGCGGGAGGTGCAAGCTTCTTAGGGGCCGCAAGGCTCTTTGGATTCACAGATATTTTGTTGATGCAAAAAACTACCAAAATAGCTAATTGTTAGGATTAACATAAAAATTATTATCACACTTGAAATATACATACATCTATATCAATCGATCTTTTTATGCCTAGAGAGAGAGAGAGAGAGGCAGCGACGGTGGAGCATTGGTAAAAGCTCGGGCTCTGAAATCGTATTATGCGAGTTCAAACCCCCAGTCAGAATGAAAATGAGGGAGTCCATTTTTTTTTGTAAAGGGAGATAACTCGGAAGTACCAAAGTAACCCTTGCTGTCCTTACAGTTAAGTTTTTTTTTTATAAGGATTTCTGCTTAGATCCTTAAAAAATTAAATATTAAGGCCTTTTTTTTTAATGACCAAAAGTTGTAAAAGCTTGTTAAGTGATGAAAATGAACCAGTCTTAATTATTTAATGAAAATTTGAGTGAAAGTTTATTAAATATCTTATTTCTCGTAATTCTTTTTTAAATCGTACAAAAATAGAGATTTCAAGCATTATTGCCTAGTCTTACTTTAGGCTTGCTTTCATGCTCCTCTTGTGCTCGTTTTGATTTTCGTGTTTTTTAATTCCAAGAATTTTCTTTAGCACAAGAATTGTGAAATCCTCTTACGAGGTCCAAGGGAGGTAACTTAATTTTTTTAAAAATATTTGCTTGATAGAAAATATAAAAATCAATGACACGGTGGAATATGTTGTTACTTCTTTTGTTTAAGGCAGTATATATATATATATATATATATATATATGTTAATATATTATATTTACTTTGGGAACAGTGGAGCACCAACCCAAGTTTAGCACAAGGCCAATTTTACGTGCTCTTACTCGGGCTTTTTGCATTCGGTGTTACCCTTCACTTAGATGAGCTGCTTCACCCGAGTTAACGAGCCCCATCTGCCCAAGACAGCTAAAGGTGGTCCTCCATCCTCTGGAACCCGGTCAGTGGATCATCTTGCACCGGCTTGCAAATAATCGCGTTAAAAAAAAATTCTAAATATGTTAACGGAACCTGCTTTTCCCACTAAGTAACAACCTATCCTTGAATTTTTTTTCTGTGTTTTAAAAAAAATGATAACTACTGGTTCAAGGAATAATTAATTTTTGATTAAGCTTGCTTTAAAAGAAATTTTAGAAGTGTGATAGATAGATAGATAGATAGATAGATAGATAGATAGATAGAAAAATGTATTTTTATGAAAGTAATAATTTTATTTTGAGCTTCATATACTGTACATATAATGACGAGGTGGTCGACATGGCCAAGTTGATACACAATCGGACTTTGGAACCGTAGTACGCGGTTCGAATCCAAGTTGTTCCGTCTACGTTAACATGTCGACTTAAATTCTTGGGAAAGGAATGAATCTCTATCCCCACCTCTCAGCTATGGATAAATAGTGCAACTTTTGTATACAAAGAAAAACTATGTGTGTATAGAAATAACGTTCATCTAAAGTAATTGTTCTTGCGCCATTAAAGTGAAAGGGTTGATATGCCGTTAATCATAAAACAAACATATAATGTTGTATTTAAATTGACGTTTAATAGAGATATTTTTATTTAGTTTACCATTCTGCCTATTTCACCTTTATCATTTTAAATAAAAATAACATGATAGATAGATAGATAGATAGATAGATAGATAGATAGATAGATAGAACAAGAAATGGGTAGGTCTAAGGTAGATAAATAGGTAAGATAGAGAATTAATGACAGAAATAAATAATAATATAGATAGATGGATGGATGGATAGATATAGGTAAGTAGGTAGGTGGATAGATGGATAAATATGGGTAGGTAGGTAGATAGATAGATAGATAGATAGATAGATAGACATGGGTAGGTAGGTGGATAGATAGATATGGGTAGGTAGGTAGGTGGATGGATAGATATGGGTAGATAGATAGATGGATGGATAGATATGGGTAAGTAGGTAGATGGATAGATATGGGTAGGTAGGTAGGTAGGTAGGTAGGTAGGTAGGTAGGTAGATGGATGGATAGATAGATAGATATGGGTAGGTAGATAGATGGATAGATATGGGTAGGTAGATAGATGGATAGATATGGGTAGGTAGATAGATAGATGGATGGGTAGATATGGGTAAGTAGGTAGATGATGGATGGATGGATAGATATGGGTAAATAAATATTAACCGACAGTGATGTTTAGCTTGTTAGCGACATCAGAGAAGCCAAACAACACTGCGGGGAGCATAAATTGCTAACTGCCAATGGATCCCTTTTTTGTGTGCGTGCGTGTTGTGTGTGCCTGATAAATAAACAATTTAAGAGAATGAAAAAATACTTCTTTCTTACTTTATTATCATCTTTAAAACCACGTTATTTTCTTCCTTCACCTTTTCTTTAATGCTTAACAAACAGAAAGCTTTAAAATGATCGTTCTTTCTTTGTCACATTTTATGATAACTCATTTCTTTAACTCTAGTGAAGGAAGAACTTTTTTTTTTCATACAACAATTTCGCTTAACGTCAAGGATCAAAGGGGGGAAACTCTTAAGTATTGTTGTTAAATGTTACAACGTTAGATTTTTAATGAAAAAAAAAAACCCAAATATTACATTTAATTTGTTTTAGTTATTATCAAACTCGACGAAGAGCTAGAATTAACTCCGGTAAAGATAGTGTATTTATATTTGTACAACAAAAACAATATAGTTTTTATTTTTAAGATGAGGCTTCAAAATTTAGGAATTAACTTAATTCGGACTTTCCGACTTTGGTCCTCATCTTAGGAGGTTTTTGATGTTTCTACACTACGTTTCGGCCTTTCTCCCCCAGGCCGTCTTCAAGTGTTTTTAACCGTAACCCCCAATATAGGGATGCTACGTCTCGTCACCGAATTCTCAGTAATCACTGCCTTCTATAGTTTTTGTCTGTCGAACCAAACCACTTGGTCACAAAAACGTGGTTAGAAAACAAATATGGAAGGCACACCTTACTGAGGATTCTGTGAAGAGACCCAGCATCCCTAACTGAGGTTACGGTTAAAAACACCTGAAGATGGCCTGAGGGAGAAAGGCCGAAACGTAGTGTAGAAATATCAAAAACCTACTAAGATGAATGCAAAAGTCTGAATAATAAAGTTAATTCCTTAAAAAAACAATAATAAATGTTTTTTTAATATCAACTTTTATAAAGCTTCATTATCAATCTGTTGGTTGATGGCCTTGCTCGAATTTAGAGTTAGAGTGCTCGATACAGGTGATAGATAATTAAATAAGTAAAATTTAAAATCCAAACCAGGAAACGGTAGGCTGAATATTATAATTCAGATACGTTTAATTAAAACACTTATTTTTGATGTTTTAAAATTTATCACTTTTGTTGAGAGCATGATAAAATGTCTTAGTATCTGATGCTAAAATGTCCTTGTTATTTCAATCTTTATCTAATATTCTGATTCTGAAGTTTTAGCTTAACTTTGTTCCAAAATCTAACCAATTGCAATTCAGCAATTTTTATTCATTTCGACAATATTGGCAGACATCAAAGATAGTCTTATGAAAGATTGTGTTGTTAAAATTAAATTCTCACAAATGTGCAACATCTGCGCTTATACAAAAATAACATGTTGTACCATGTAGTATTGGCATTAGTTTCTTATTTTTGTAGTCCACAGAATGAAAAATCTTGAGTAATACAGACCTATGGATCCACTGCCTATTATTCATCGTTTAGTTCTCTTGCTCAGCAAAGAGTGTAGAGTCGACTCTATGAGTCGGTCTCATAACTATTTTTTTGTATTCACCTGACAGGGTGGTTAGCCCTGCGCAAACTAGCTGCACTGGTACAGTACCTGATATTCCTAAGAGGTCACCCATCTTAGCACTGACCAGGCTCGACGTTGCTTAACTTCGGTGATCTAGCGGGAACCGGTATCTCCAATGCGATTTGACTGTACAACTGATATTTCTAAGTGGTCACCCATCTTAGCACTGAACAGGCTCGGCTGCTTAACCCTTTCGGCTTTAGAGGGCCGATATATCGGCCCTGGTGACATAAGGCAAATGAAGATCGCTCAATAATTTGTTCCTAATATGTTCCCCCTAATATTACGGCTCTGAGTGACTACTAGGTAATTTTGATACTTAATCAAAGGATTAATTTCGGTTATTTAACGGGAAACAGTGTCTCCAACGTGGTTTGGCCGTTCATATGATATTTCTAAGTGGTCACTCATCTTAGTACTGAATTGTCTCTACTGCTGCTTAACTTCGGCGATCTAGCGGGAACCCGTGTCTCCAGCGTGACCCGAAAGCATTTGTTTTTTTAAATAAACATTTTTTCTGAAAGTGGGAAAGATAAAAGTAAATAATAAAACATATGGTCGAATCCACGTCTGTCGTTGAGTTTTCAAGATTAGAATTGAATTTAAAATAAATAAACGAACCGATAAATATCCGACAAGGCGGGTCAACGTGCCCGAAAAGTTTAAAATATTGGGCGCTTTTGCAGAACAAGCAAATAGAGAAATTTGGCAGAACCCTAAATCCTAACCCCAAACCCTAACCCTAACCCTTGCCAATCATATTGCTGTCTTACAATCGGTGCAAAGTCCCCGAGGCAAAAAAAAACAAACATTTCTCCATTTGCTTGTTCTGCAAAAGCGTCAAACAGTACTGGTTGCAATCATTATTAAAAAAACTTTAAAAGTTGGATTTTGGTTGATGGCTTATTTGATGATTTTAAAGGCAGGGAAAAATTAATCACTTTGGATGCCCCCCCCCCAAAAAAAAGAAAAATTGTGTTTAAAATCATGAGAAAATTTTCCGTCACTTTTTCTAAGTGAAATTTGGTTGCATGTGCGATAATGATTTTCTAATTAATCCTTAAATTAATTATTTTTGTAATTTTTGCATTACAAAAGATCAGTGAACCCAAGAAGCCTTGCGGACCCTAGGAAGCTTGCAAACCCCGCCGCAATTGTGGGGTCTGCGGGGGCTCTAAGCACGAGCCTGCTCTTTTGAAAAATAATCTTCATTCTTGAATTAATACCTGTTTTTTGTTTCCTGTTTTTTTTTTTTTGATTTTTTTTTTAATTCTAGAGCCAAACCTGTAGAGATTGATGAAGAAACGAAGGAGTCTTCGACGGTCAGGGTTGATGCCGAGATTTACATCTCTGAACGGTTTTCGCCCCTTAAGCAGATGAAGCAGAGCGTGCTCGATGCCAAATTACTGAAGGGACAACCCTTGACCAACGGCCACGCCCTCAACATGATCGCCTCGAAGGAAGTGAAGAGTCACAAGATGAAATCTTTTGTCATCACTGCCGTTCTCGATCCAAACACCCAAAAGAAGTTAAGTTTGCTCAAAGCTTTCTCCAACGGAATTTTGGACCAGGTCCGCGGAACATACAACAACCCCGAAACAAACAGCAGCATATCAATCCCTGAAGCTATCAGCAGGGGCTACGTCATTGTAGAGTACAAAGACGAAGTCAATATGGATGACTGTCTGGATCATCCCCATAACAACATGGATGTCTCCAAGAGTCACATTGATTCCAGTTCGATTCCTGTTGCCGGTAGGATTCATGTCCATTTTCTTTCTCGAGTGACAGAAATGATTAATTATTTTAATCTTTTTTTTTTCTTTTACCATTTACACCCAGTGGTTTTCAAACTATTTTTTTACCAGCGTCCCCTTCACCACTGGTCGAAAATGCCAGCGTCCCCTTCACCTCTGGTCGAAAATGCCAGCGTCCCCTTCACCTCTGGTCGAAAATGCCAGCGCCCCCTTCACCTCTGGTCGAAAATGCCAGCGTCCTCTTCACCACTGGTCGAAAATGCCAGCGCCCCCTTCACCGCAGCCATTTTTCTTTTTTGCTGTTTCTATAGCATACTATTTTTTACGAGAAAAAGTCGCTAGCCAAATGTTCAACCCCAAACTAGAGAAGCTTTATTGGGCTTTAGTAATCAGTGTTGTCCATCACCTCGATGAGTTACTCTCCTGAGTTAACGAGTCCCATATGTCCGAGGCAGCTAAAGGTAGAAATGATTAATTATTTTAATCTTAATTTTTTTATTTTACCGTGTACATCGGTGGTTTTCAAACTTTTTTTTACCAGCGACCCCTTCACCACTGGTCGAAATTTCAGCGACCCCTGGATCTTTTGGACCATAATGCCAACGTCCCTCTCTTCCAATGAATGCCATAACAACGGTACATATAGGCAAATATATTGTGGAAGTAGACAGGCAAGATCATCTATTTGCAGTGACTGGGAAATGCTTAATTAAATCGTCCTGTTTTTCCAGTCTTTCTACCAACACATATTTGACATTCTACTGTAATTGCCCTAAGTCGCCCTTCTCAATTTATCTGACTACTTACTTGCCACCGCCCCCTAAAAGTTCATATCATCCCCAAGGGGGTGGTACCGCCCACTTTGAAGTCCTCTGGTTTACACCCAGTGGTGCTTTGGCCAGCAATTTTTTTTTTCTTTTTATTGCTGTTTCTGCAGTATACTTGTTTTTACAAGAAAGAGCCACTAGCCCTACGCTCAACCCCAAAGTAGAGAAGCTTTATTGAGCTTTTGTAATCAGTGTTGTCCATTACCTAGATGAGGTAAACAACAGAGTTAACTAGTCCCATCTGTCCAAGGTGGCTACAGGTAGATGGAATGGTTTCGACTGGGATTTGAACTCGTGTAATATGATTTACCAATGCTCTACATCGCTGGCTCTAATTTTAACATAAAGTACCA
This sequence comes from Idiosepius hallami, assembly GCA_034780655.1. NCBI lineage: Eukaryota > Metazoa > Mollusca > Cephalopoda > Idiosepiidae > Idiosepius > Idiosepius hallami. The sequence continues at coordinate 7,086 of JAUZSX010343721.1, forward strand.
TAAAAATTAAGTTCCTGTGTTTTAATGAAACATCAATGAAAAAATGTCCCATAGATTCACTAAGTCAAAATAAGTTCAAGACTTGTACAGTGGTTGAAATTTTACTCCACCGTCTTCACAAAATTTTCTTTTTACAGTTAACAATAAATACTAAATTATTTATTCGATAGATTTATACATATATTTTACATGCAATATAAAAGACCTGTATGGATGCCCGCTAAAAATAATCTAAATAATTTTAACTTAATTATTGCATTTTTTTTTCAAACTAAACTTTATGCAATAAATAACAAAAAGGAACTAATTTAAGCTAGGACGTATGTTTATTAATAATAAATGTTTTAAAAATAATTTAATTAAATTTACCTTTAAATATTGTATTATTTTTATACATATAATATTAGTGCTATGACCTTAATCAATAATAAGTTTACAAAAATAATTTAAATAATTTTACCTTTAAATATTGCATTATATTTTAGTGCTGTGAAATTAATCAATAATAAGTTTACTAAAATATTTTTTGATTATCTTTAAATATTGCATTACTTTTTATACATATAATCTAGTGCTGTGACCTTAATAGATTAAAATCAGTTTAAATCCTATCTTTATTCAATAGCATATCTTTATTTTCTTATATATTTGAAACAATTTTTTTCTAATTCTTAAACTAATACTTATTTATTAATTTACGAAATCTTATTTGATTACTATATAGTTAGATAATTTTTATTCGTTTATTTTATTCTTATCTTATGTTTATTTTAAAAAAAAATTAATTCTTTTTCCATTCATTTTTTTCCCTCAGGAATTGTTGATCCCCGCACCGGCGAAATTGTCAGCGTGAAAGAAGCGATATCGTCTGGAATTCTTGATATGAAAGCAGCCAAATACATCAATCCCGTGACAAGGGAAGAAATGACCATTTTGGACGCCATGAAAAATGGCTACATTCAGGTTGAAGCGGACGTTATAGCCAATCTTTCCGAACCGGGAACGTTTACACACTTTCAATTGGAGGACGTCACTTATATCGTTGACAGCGTAACGAATCCAACGACAAACACGTCCATTTCGTTAAAACGGGCTCTTCACGAGAACTTGCTCGATGGCACAAATGGAGTCTACAAAAATCCACTCACGGGTGAGACGATGCCAGTGTCTGAAGCAATTGCAAAGGGATTCCTAAACGGTCGTATCTTCAACCCGGCTTTAGACAAGAACGACATGAACACAATATCGGTAAAAGAACTACGCGTTAAACAAGAACAATATATTGCAGCACATACCGAGGCTGCCCTTTTGAACTGTGATCTAGACGAGGATCTTCGACCTGATCCAAATATTGCCCTTTACCAAAAGCTGAGCGGTAAGATTGATGTCGGTCTGAAAGGCATTAAGGACCCCCAAACGCTGCGCACTCTAAGTATAGAAGAAGCCTATCACAAAGGAATCTTAAATGTAGGAAAGGCCAGGTATGATATGCTTAATGGTAAAGAGATAGCTTTACCCGAGGCGACGGCGATGGGTTTGATCACTCCCTCTGTCCTTAAAGAGGTTCTTTGTGCCTATGAAGAATCGAGCCTGGGTCGTTTAATACAGCAGGAAGTTTTTGATTCTGAAACTGGTTTGGTTACCGATATCGCCAGCGGCCAGACCCTCTCCCTTCACGCGGCTGTTCAGCAAGAAATTTTGAACCCAGAAATGACTTATTTCTATGAAGTGCCTTCCAACAAAATCTTAAGTTTGTCCGAGGCTATCGAAAGCGGTCGATACGACATGGATACGGGCAAGTACGTTAAGCCAGACACGAGCGAAGAGTTGTGCTTTAGCAAGGCCGTCGAGGACAAACTAATACGGGTAGACATTGATCCCAAAGAAATGGCTCAGGGTTCCGAATCTTTAGCACACCTTCGCCATTTCATGAACACTGAGATTAGAGGAGTCCACATGCCAAATTCCGATGTAGTTAGTATTGACGAGGCAGTGTGCGCAGGTGTTCTTAACTTACCTGAAGCTGTTTATGTGAAAGGAGAACCCAACGAATCGATACCTTTAATCAAAGCAGCTAAAGAGAAAAAAATCGAGACTCCCGTGGTTGTGCAACTTTTTGGTGCTCTTAACAAAATGTCCTTGGGCAAAAAACTAAACGATCAAATCCATCCAGTGAGTGGGCAAGTCAGTTCGCCTGACACTGGCGGTCCACTCTGCATTCAAGAAGCAACCAATATGGGCCTTATTAAACCTAATTATATCTTTTTTGTCGATCAGCAGACTGGTGATATCGCATCCCTTGGATCCTTCATCGACCAAGGAAAATTTGATCCTGTCACCGGGAAATTCTTAAACCCAACGAAAGGAAATCCCTTGACAATTATGCAGGCCATTCAGGAAGGGCTCATTGACCCCAGCGTGACCGCTGAAAAGTATATCGAAAATGAGTCCAGTTTAAGAGAACTTATTGACGAACGAAAAATCAACCCCCGAAATTCTGTGTTCCTGGCCCCAGAGGGTCAGGAGATTCCTCTGCGAGATGCTATGGCGGATGGTTTTCTGACCATGAACTCAAAAGTACGAATAGATCCTGTATCGGGTCGGGTGATGCTGGCATCAGACGAAGAAGTTGTCAGGGCTCTAGTAAGGGTCAAAGAGAAAACAGCCTGGCTTCAAGAGGTCGAAAAATTCCTTGTTGATCAAACAAAGCCGAGCGAAAAACTTAATTCACTCAAGAAACAACAGGGCGAGCACACGGTAAGAACAGTTTGACTATTTTAAAAAGATTCATTTTTTAAATCTCTATTGTTTTGTTCCATTAGGATTCAGGTAAATATCTTTTAAAGAGGTATGAGTTTTCTTTATTTCTCCTTTTTTAAGGGATTTTGAGGTGTTTTGTTTCCCTTAGAAATCAAATTTTGCTTTTGTTTGAATTTTTACAACAAAAAATGATCAATAAGTTGTCTTTCTTTAAAAAGAAGTAATAACATTACAGTTATCTGCTGATTAGTTGTTAATAATACCAACATTTACAATGGAACTAGAAAAAATGTACTGACACATTAACTATCGCTAGTATGCGGCCTTTTTGTGTTGTTGCACTCAAATGTAAATATATAATGTTTATAAACATATATAATGTTAAATATATTATCATTATTATTATTATTATTATTGTTATTATTCTAAGTGATAAGGTTGCTTAAAATTATAGTTAGAGTGCTCAATATCAGTGATAGAGCGTGTATGTATATTATTACAATATATATATATATATATATTATTCTAAGTAATAAGGTTGCTTAAAATTATAGTTAGAGTGCTCAATATCAGTGA
>JAUZSX010343742.1:0-10420 GCA_034780655.1 Idiosepius hallami
TCAAAGTGGGGCCGAAAATTTGGCCCTTTGAAATCGAAAAAACGGGCGGCCGAGCGAAGCCGGGCTTAATTTCTAGTATATATATATATATATATATATATATATACAATAATAACGATATTGATAGTAATTGAACTAGAAGAAGCTTAGTACCCCAAAACTAATTATTATTTATTATCTTAACAAAACAAACAAAAAAATGCGAGTGAGCTGACGCATGGTGACTCAATGAGTTACCTCTCAGACTAGATAAGGATCCGAGAGAGGATATACGCCAGTGTGACAATCTGATATGCGATACCGTCATAGTTCTTGGTTGCAATAATAGGGGAGGCAGGAGTAACAAGAGAACTTGTTGTCACTTTGACTCTAAATGAAATCATTCATTCTGCTATTGTAAACAGATGAAAGCTCCAGCTCCAACTCCACTAACTTCAGTATTGACCAATATGAGAAGTCGTCAACAACAACAACAACAACAACAACAACTACAACAACAACAACAACAATCGTGTTCCACAAGTTCAAATCCCAGTCAAAACCATTGCATTTGCCTTTGGCTGCTTCGGGTAGATAAGGCTCGTTAACTCGGTAACTCATCTAGGTGAAGAGGAAGGGGAATATTTTTACAAAATCCCAGGGGTATAATGAGCACGTAAAAATGGCATAATTTGGGTTGATACTCGACCAAATTAAATATAAAAATCAACAACAACAACAACAACAATAATAATAATAATAATAACTGACACTAAAATTTTTAAGTTCCAAAGGAGACTTATTGCCACTCTGCCTTCAGAAGGCATCATCCACCAGGAATTGGTGTAATCTAATTTTTTTATTTTTTTTTTTTATCCCAGGTGTGAAACCCGGAGACATTAGAGTGAAGGCTAGAGGAGAACTAGTACCATACAACCTTTTGGCTGGGATGGTGAAGCGGATTCTTGTTGTAACTCTGGCCTTATTCTTCAGTATAAAACATTGGTCCCGAACGAATTGTTGCATGTAACCATTGGGAGATTTCGAATAATAATAATACGTAAGACTTACTGGGGCAGTGGGTTGGGGCACCAGGGGGGGGAGACTCATTGTCATTCTGCTTTCAGGAATCACCAACGAGCATTGGCAGAGGGGGGGAAGGCTCTATTAATAGCGGGTGTGAAAAGTGGACACAGAGGGGTGAAGAAAGACCAATATCGCACCACACCACGCAGTTTGACTGCAATAGTGTTTGTTGACCCTGCTCAAAGGAGATTTGTTGTCACTCCGTCTCCCGTAAAATCCACTGGATGCTGGGCTGGATACGCAAGAAGCGCCGAGTAATTGTTGTGAGATCCCAAAATAGTAATAATAATAATAATAATAATAATAATAATAATAATAATAATAATAATAATAATAATACCCAAAAGACCTGAATGGAAGATTATCCGATATTGGAATATACGGCAAGATAAACGTTTTACAGACAACCGCACTCATTAAAACAGCAGAGATCATAAGAAAAGTACTTAATCAAGAAACATAAAAAAGGGGTTGTAGCCACTGGCTACGAGGTGTCCAGATGTATTGGAGTGCCAGAAGAGGCTTATTGTCACTCTGCCTCCAAGAACCACCGCCAGACATTGGCAGGTGTGCGAAATGAGCGTAACGGGGTGAAAACCCGGGGAGGTGCTGCCCCGTACAGCCTCTGGCTGAAATGGTGCGGAGCTTACTGGAGGCCAGAGGAGACTTGTTGTCACTTTGACTCCAGCATAAAACCACTGTTTGCTGGGTGCGATTGTACCTGGTGATTGGTGTGAGATCCACAATAATAATAAATTGAATGACATGAATCAAAATCACAGTGAGTGATGATGATGCATGCAGATTCTTCATTGATATAAGGAGACTTCTTTGTTGTTACTCTGGGTTCAGCGAAAAAGTCTTTTTCACACGAGGCTGTTTGTCATTAGTGACCGATGTGAGAACTCAACAACAACAACAACAACAACAACAACAGTCCTACTCCTCAGACGGTGGGGACTCTGAGATGGCGAAAGAAAGACTCTATAACAACAGGAAGACTAATCCAAGCCGAATGGATGGGAAAAGTTTTTCCTGCTCAACAACAACATCAATAATGCTAAACAAACAGCAATAATGATAATGACATCAATGAAACATTTTTATCGGTTAGGCCGGCCGGCCCGGGCCGAGGCCGACAACCGCCCAGCCGGTCGGTCGGTTATTTGGTGGAAGTGGGTAGTGAAAGTTAACTCTAAAACAACAACAGTAACAACAACAACAGTAACAAAAACAACAGTAACAACAATAATAATAATGACATTTATTGACATTAGGTGACTTGTTGTCACTTTCACCCCAAAAGCCTAGAGTGTGGAGTAAAGTAAGTGAAAAGTGACCATACCATAACCATCAATCATCACTAACTGAACGAAAAAAGCCCTGACAGTGACCGGAGTGAGTGAGAACATACGAATAATAATAATAATAATAATGATAATCATAATAATAAACAGCAACAATAATAATAATGATAATAATAATAAAAACTATAACAATAAAAAATGAAAATCCGATAGTATGGTTAATGATAAATAAATAAATAAATAAAAGACTTACCTCATTTTTGTTTGCGTTTCTTTGCTGGTTGGAATTTGTAAAAAAAGGAAAATCCATTCGAGGTACGGAAAATTGGAAAAGATTACTGACTGCATTTGAAAGGAAAGACATGATGGGGGATTAAGGGATAAGAAGATAAAGATGAAAAGGGGGTTTGGAAAAAAAAGAAGAAAACTAGACCAAGAAAAGGAGAAAGAAGAAGAAGAAGAAGAAGAAGAAGAAGAAGATAAAAACAATCAGTGACCACTGATATTAGAAGAAAAAGCCGACGACAACGATAAAGAAGACAAACAAACTTAAAGTTTTAAGTTTCAGTTCACAGTTCAGTTCAATTATTTTCCGTTTTAGAAATATTTTTCAGTGATTTTTTAAAAGAATATTCAGTCGAATCTTAAAACAAAACAAAACAAAAATTAAACTAAAAAGCGAAAGAAAACATCAACTCAAAGAAATAAGAAACGGAAAAAGAAAGAAAGGAGAAAAAGGTAGAGCGAGAGAACAACAAAGCAGACGGGAACGTCCCAGTCACATTTCGTCTGCTTTTTTCCCTGGCAAAAAATCAGGCGGTGAAAAAAAAAATAATAAAAATTATTATTATTATTATTATTATTATTGTTATTATTATTATTGTTGTTGTTGTTGATGTTTTTGTTGTTGTTGTTGTTGTTATTATTAAATAATTATGATTAATAATAATAATAATAATAGGAAGAAGAAGAAGAAGAAAAAGAAGAAGAAGAAGAAGAAGAAGAAGAAAAAAAAACAGAAATAAATAAACAAAGAAAAAAAGTGTGTTAAGAATGAAAAATAAAACGTGAAGAAGATATGCTTTTAAAAATCGTGTTTTTCTTTTTATCTTTCTTTCATTCTTTATGAAAAATAAACGAATAAAATATTTAATTGAAAAAAAAAAATCAAACAAAAAATAATCAAACATCAACGTTTTTTGGGGGATGAAAATTTATTTCAATCTTTTTTTCTGTTCTATAATTTCTTTCTTATTCCTTATTGATTGAATAAAAAGTTGAAAATTTTAATAAAGATATATTTAAACTTGATAACAACAAAAACAATTTTAATAATATTTTACAAATAATAATCGTTATTATTATGATGCTTTGTAGTTGTAGTTTTAGGAAGTTTATTTATTTATCAATAAACTTAATTGTTAATAATTGATTGATTATTGAGACTCTCACTTAGAAAATTAAACTAATCAGTCATTTATGACCGTTTACGCATTCCGTAAAGAACAAAATATCTATGTCTTTTTTGCCCTAGGTCGACAGGGCCGATATATCGGCTTTCTAGGACCTAAGGAATTAAAATATTACTACTAATACAACTAATAATAGTAATAATTAAACTTTTTAAAGAATCTTAATTCTGTATATCCGTTCCCTCGTGTATCAATAGGTAAAAATACCTACTCTTTACATTTACATTTGTACATAACTTCGCAGCAGCAGCATCCTACACACTACACAGGATTTGCTTTACGGCCTCTTTACCCACATAATGCAACTTTTGCACCCCGTCAACTTACTAAAGGCTATTAAGAGAGAAAGAGGGAAAGGGTGAAAGAGAGAGAAGGGGGAGACAGAAAGAAAGAAAGAGAGAGAGAGAAAGAAAGAAAGAAAAAAAGAAAGGGGGAGACAGAAAGAAAGAAAGAGAGAGAGAGAGAGAAAGAAAGAAAGAAAGAAAGAAAGGGGGAGAGAGAAAGAAAGAAAGAGAGAGAGAGAAAGAAAGAAAGAAAGAAAGGGGGAGAGAGAAAGAAAGAAAGAGAGAAAGAGAGAGAGGGGGAAGAGAACGAGAGACGCGTTCATTTTACTATACAAGTTTGATAATGATTTTTTAGTTAATCTTAATGATCATTTTTTTAAAATTTTTTTCATTACGATAGAGCTGCTAAGGAGTCTTCATGCAATTGCGAGTTTTGCGGATGCCCTAAAGCACGGCCAGGATTATACATCAACATCAGTCAGTACCTGAGGATGCGGATATAGAGCAATACCGAATTTAATAAAAGTAATTATGAATTAAAAAAAAAACGGTTCTGACCCAGAATAAGTGTAAAGGTATGGAAATGGGTTTTAAATCATGGAAAAGCATCACTCAGCGCTCTCCTTATCTCTCTCTTACTGTGTGTCTCTCTCTCTCTCTCTTTATCTCAAACCAATTTCTCCTTTCCCTCTCTTTCCTTTTTTTATTTCTTTTTTTCTTTTTTCTCTTCCCCCCCACTTCGTTTTCGAGTTTACTCAAAATGTACTTAGTTTACGGAAGCAAAGGTTATTATATATTTAGACGTAAGCACTAATCATTGCGATACGAAGACTTCCCCACTTCAGGAGGTTTTGCTATCGCTGTATATATGTATATATATATATGTATTTAGTAGACAAATAAGTCGTATTAATTACAATCATAAATTAACATCAATAAATAATTTAGAAAATTAGCATAAATCATTTCCATTGTTTTAAAAATCATCTGTGCAATGCAACAACTCATCATTCTAACCGAACCCGCGACCTTTTTATTTATTATTTGGATGAAGAATAAACTGTTTATTTCGGACTTTTTTCTTCATCTTGGTAATTTGATGTTTTCTTACTCAACATTTCGACCTAATGACCTTCAGGCCTTCTTCAAGTGCAATTGAAATACCTGAAAAAGGCCTGAGGGTCACCAGGCCGAAAATTTGTGTAAGAAAACATCAAATTATCAAGATGAGGAAAAAAGTAAAAAAAAAAAAAAAACTGTTAATTTCTTTATTATGATACATCATCTCAAAATAGAAATAATAATTATTTGGACGAGTTTTGTTTGTACCGATGATAATGATTTCTGAAAGAATGAAATGAATCTATATGCAAATTTCCATATTATTTATTGATATTAATTTATAATCATAATTAATACGGTTCATTTATCTATGAAATACTGTCGGAATTTAAATTCCATAATATATATAGGTCACAGTATTATATTTACTTGGTGAGCACCAACCAAGTTTGGCACAAGGCCATTTACGTGCTCATCCCCGGGCTTTTTACATTCGGTGTTACCCTTCACCTAGATGAGATGCTATCCCGAGTTAACGAGCCCCATCTGGCCGAGGCTGCTAAAGTGAAAGTAATGGTTTTGACTGGAATTTGAACTCGCGTAATACGATTTCAAAGCCGGAGCTTTTACCAATGCTCCACTGTCGCTGCCAAAAATATAGGTCACAGTATGGAAAATTTAGAATTATAAAGACTTTTGAATCCACATGCGAATAGTTTTTTTTTTTTTGTTAAGCCTGTTTTCCTTTTATTATTTTCTTTTTTTCTTTCTTTTCTTTCTTTCTTTTTCTTTTTTTAAACTTCTCTTTTTTTAGACATACACATGGGAGGTGGTGTTGGTGTACCTCACTGATGTAAAACTTCAACAATTTTCTTTTTGACTCAACAGGTTTTATTGCAACTTCGCCACGAAGTAAAAACAATTATTTTTGGATTTTATTATCTAAAATCTAAGGAGATTCCGCAGATCTGTTGCCTACTTCAAAAACAATATAACCTCTACCATTCATTCCGTTATAATTCAACAAATGTAGTGTATTGCTTTTTTGATATATGTTAACATCAGTCCCAGATGGCAACATCATTTTAGAACGCCAAGATTTAAAAAAATGTGTTATACCAAATTACCTTTGGTATATCTGTTTGTTTGGTATTGATTTACGGCATATCAACCTTTTTTGGTCATTTAATTCCTAAAACAATCATTTTTATAAAACTTTTTTGTACAGTCACATTTTTTTAAATAGAACAATATGCATTATTTAATCCATAGCAGAGCCGGATGGAATGTGGGGATTCATGCCTTTCCAAAGTGTGTTAACCAAAATATGCACGTAAACGGAGTGACTGAGATTCGAACTTGGAACGAATTGGATTCGATAATCCGACTGCCTATCCGCTGCCCCAAGTCGACCTACTGCCCGTGGATTTTCGACGAAAGTTTCAGAAAATGGATTAACCTCTTTCTAAATGAAGAACGTGAAAAACTGATATTATCATTAACCAGAAAGAATATCATAGTTTTTATTTTTTATTTTATTTTATTTTATTTTTTTGAGATGAGGCATCGTAATTTAGTGTAATAACATCAAAAAATACCTACTAAGATGGTCCTCATCTTAGTAGGTATTTTTTGATGTTATTAAAAGTCCGAATAATAAAGTTAATACAGAAAGAATATATTTGTATCCAGTCTTGAAGATGTACTCAGAGAGCTCCAAAAGGACGAGGATTTACAGCATGTATTTGAATTTAAATCTGTTATGATAAGAACGGCCAGCAAGTTGGAAAAATTAAACCGGAAATGAGTTGACAGGAGATCTGTTCGTTTTCATGAAACTTGTTTGAATGTGTGTGTGTGCGTGTGTGTGTGTGTGTGTATGTTTGTGTGTATGTGTGTGTTTGTGTGTGTGAGTGTGTTTGTAATAGTTATCAGCTATGCTTATTGTTCAATATCAATGATAGAGCGTGTGTAGTGCCCTCAGCGTTAACGTGGAGTCCACGATCTTTGGTAACTATCAGTTTCTTGAGTGCGTGATCACCAGACCCCAAAATTACTGCTATTAAATTAGTACACCGTGGCAATGGCTACTTCGAAGAGGGAAGAAGAAAAACAGAAGAGGCTGGGAGAAAAAGTATGCGAGAGCGAGAACAAACCCATCTCCCTACCCTTCCCTATGAACACTGTCCGCAGCTCTTCCACAATAGAATCGGGCTGTACAGCCATGTATCACATAGGCACCCAACCCACTGACGTCAGAATCCAATACTCGGATACGAGTAGGAGCCGACGAAGTGAGTACACATATATATATAAATATAGGTGTGTGTGTGTATGTATATATACTCGTGTGTGTGTGTGTATGTGTACTTGTGTGTATGTGTGTGTGTTGGCATATTGACCTCTGCAGGTATAGTTGGCTCAGCTACTGTGTGCTTCCCAATAAAATTTGCTTGAAAATAAATACATTTTTATTTAAATAAATATTACTTAGTATATAACCCTGAAAACTAACTACAATTTTTAAAGAAAAAGGAGTTTGGCAGGAAGTGGCGAGGAAAACGATTTCTTGTTAGCAAAAAGTAGTATGAAACTTCCCAGGGTTTTAGCGCGCACACACACACACGCACGCACACACACACACGCACGCACACACACGCACACACACGCACGCACGCACGCGCGCGCGCACACACACAGACACACAGACACACAGACACAGACACAGACACACACACACACACACACACACATAAAACTTTGTTCTAAATACGGCAACGTGGATAGAATAAATAAGAATTATGATATTAAATAAATATGCCCTTACGAAGGTGTATTACAAAACGAGTCGGCAATAACTATATTCTTGTTTTTTCAATCTTCATCATCATTTGACCGTAGTCGCTGTTATGGATCTATCGTCATAACAGTTTCAAATGGCCAATAATGACATGGTCGCCAGTCCTATATCATAGTATTATTATCGTGACACCATCACTATATGGATCGCCAACCAAGGCTTAGAAGACAGACTATCCAGCGCCAGATTCCGACCTGGTAATTTTAGATATCTCACGGCACTATTTAACCCATAGTTTTTGCAACAGTATATATCGACGGTGGAGCATTGATAAAAACTCTGGCTCTGGAATCGTAGTACGCGAGTTCAAATCCCAGTCAAAACCATTGTATTCACCTTTAGCTGCCTCGGGCAGATGGGGCTCGTTAACTCGAGAAAGACGCTCATCTAGGTGAAGGGTGACACTAAATGCAAAAACCCCGGGTAAGAGCACGTAAAAGTGGCCTTGTGCCAAACTAGGGTTGGTGCTCACCAAGTAAATATAATATATATGTGTGCGTGTGTGTGTTTGCATGTGTGTGTGTGTGTACCCAGGGAAGTTTCATACTACTTTTTGGTACCAAGAAATCCTTTTCCTCGCCACTTCCTGTCAAACTCCTTTTTCTTCCCTCTTTGTAAAAAAAATAGGGGGAAGGATACCCTTACTCATCTCCAGTAAACAGCCCCACATTGCAAGTTTCCAACCAAGCGCAATTCTGACACACAACTGGCGTAAGTGTGTTAGAGGGGGTGAGTGCATGTTTACTTAACGGGCAGGGGGGGATGCCTTACAGCTGGCAAATTTGTCCATTTACTCACATCTTAACTCTTATCAACAGATATTACATCATCAACACCACCTCTACCCTTAAACCTCATATAATCATTTAATTTAAGTGGGTGAAGGGAAAGGAAAATATACTTGTATGTAGTGGTAGTGGTAGTGGTGGTGGTGGCCCTTATGGCAGAAAACTGTAGTAGTCGAAATTATTTGGGCAACGATTTTAGTAGTAACTAAAACAATATAGGACCATATCGGATCGCCATTGCTGACTTTAGCCGTGGTTGTTGAGCAGGAAGACCTTCTTCACCCGTTCGGCTTGGATTAGTCTTGTTTTTATAGAGTTTTCGCAATCTCAGAATATTCTGAGACTTAGAGTCCTCATCCTAGGGGGTAACTCTGAGAACGTTTCTTTAACATGGTCGGTCGGTGTGGAGGAGAGAAAAAGGTATTTCAGTTCGAATGCTCGTTGCATTCAACTGATCATGCAACGAAACGCCAACCAGCAGGGCACGGTACCTGATATTCCTAAGTGGCGACCCATCTGAGTACCGAACAGACTCTACGATGCTTAACTTCGCTGATATTACGGGAACCGATGTCTCTCGCGTGACTTGACAGTATTTTGCTGTGGTCTCTTTTAGTGTTGATTGTTTTGGTTAGTTTGTTGTATTCTTTCAAAGACTATTCTGGGTCTTAAAAGGACTATCTGTGTAGACTTCACCAGAGTCATCTCGCTCGACATTTTGGCCAAGTGCGTTTCTGTACAAAGCTTGGTTATCTTTGGTTTACTGGCAGAATAGGCAGGACGACAATCTGTGAAATTGTAGGAGGGGAGTTCAAAGTAAAATGTTTCGAGAATCAGATGGTTTCCTTAAACCTTTCAACCCTAAGGGGCTGATATATCGGCCTTAGTAAACAAAGGCAAAAAATGACACACTGACATTTCGACCATAATATAGCACTTTAATATAACGACTTTGAAACACTACTTGGTAATATTGCTAAGTCAGGGTCCAAAAGTGAAGGTTGAAATATCATTGTCTTTGTGTGTATTCTTTTGCCTTAAGTTGCCAGGGCCGATATATCGGTTCTTTAGGGTTCAAAGGATTAAATAAGAGGAAGCTCGCCCTGCTAGTGCAAGAATATGGAACTTCTTTTATTTCGATCCCCAAGCTCAAATTAAAAACAACTATCAGTATAAACAGTAATAAACCTAGACGAATAAAAAAAACTTTATTCACTCAAGCTGTTGTCACATTTACATAGTAGAATACTTACATAGTAGAATACTTATATAGTAGAATACTTACATAGTAGAATACTTACATAGAAGAATACTTACATAGTAGAATACTTATAAAGAAAAAACAACTTGGAATTACAAAAATCATATATCAAAATGAACACAAAAAATTGTTACAATATTGTTGGTGTACTGAAAAAGGTATGCCTACAAAGATTCAAACAATCTGATTTATACAGAGGGATATAAAACATCAACCAATCACAGATCAAGAAGGACACAAATATATATGTTTATTGGCAAGTTTACCTCTAATAGTTTTCCCTCTCTTAGGAATAGAGAATAAGAAGTGCCCAGGTTTTGA
>JAUZSX010343753.1:0-10420 GCA_034780655.1 Idiosepius hallami
ATTAATATATATATATATATATATATATATATATGTGTGTGTGTGTGTGTGTGTGTGTGTATGTGTGTGTGTGTGATGGAATTAAATAAACAAAGTATAAGGAGACATCAAGGCATTATAAAAGTGACAGTAAAAAAAAAATAGGGAGTAAAAATATAAGAATTAAGAAATGAAGTCGATAACCGGTTTCGCCCCAGAGGCGAATTGAATAATATATGGTTCTAGTTGAAAAGACCACACAAAACCATAGCAGAATAACAACATTTTGTCAACCAATACTATTTCAGCTACTCCTCTTAGAAAATAAAAGTATTTAAAGCAGTATTAGCGTAACTATGGCAGAAGATGGGAACACCTGTTAATTTCAGAGTGTCAAGTTATTAACGAAGTTGAGAAAAATAAAACAATATACCGATAACTTGTTTGATGAAATAATTTTCAAACATTAAATGAACTAGGAAAAAGACTTAGAACTCAATATCTACATGAAAATTTCTAACCCTTCGACATTGACACAATTAGTAGCGGATATGGGATACTTTTTTGTGAATGACTTGTAAAAGACGTTGACCCACAGAATTTGTCAAATTTGTGATTTCCTCAAATTTCATTCCTCGCTATAACTCTTGGAGAGCATCGCAAACTCACCTTTGCTCTTAAATTGGCGTCTACTTGCGTAGAGGGGTCGATCCATGATACTCCAAAGGTTCTCAATTGGCTTCAAATCTGGTGAATTCACCGGCCACTCCATCTTTCTTGGCTTAGAGAACCCCTATCGTTGCAAATACCTTTTGCTTTTGTTTGCTGCATGCAAGAGAGCATTATCCTGGATAAAAATAATGCGACTGAACGTCAACCTTTGTTTCTTCAGCCATGGTTCAATTTGCAATGAAAAAGTTATGTGAGCATTTGACGCCATTTTTACGCAATCTGAGACTCTCCATGGACTAACTAAAGTATCTCCTATAATCCCAGGCCAAATCATTATCCCACCACAAGCTTGTTGGCACCTTAAACGCTGATGACGATGTCATCCATCTTGGACGAATCCCATGCTCCAGCCATCTGGGCCATCAAAATTGACACGAACTTCATCCGTGAACAAAACTCCGGAAAATCCGTTTTCAAGTTGTCCTCTATCCATTTCAATTAGTTTTGTATGTGTTCTGATTTAATGAGGGCTCTGTCACAGACTTAACCCTTTCGACCTACAATGGGCCGATATATCGGCCTTAGTAACCAAAGGCAAAAAAACACTGATATTTCGATTCTTATATAGTTCTTCAATAGAAGACTTATAAATAGGGCTGTGACAATATTCTTTTTAAAATATGACGGAAATATTCTTCAGGCATATGCTAAGTCAGTGTCGAAAGGTGGAGGTTGAAATATCGTTGTGCGTGTGTCTTCTTTTGCCTTAAGTCGCCAGGGCCGATATATCGGTTCTTTAGAGTCGAAAGTGTTAAGAAAATAAATGGGTTTAAACACCCAAAACAACTTCATTGTAAAAATTTAAGCTTTGGAACCAGACTTATTAAAAATACCAACTACTCAATCAGAGAGCTCTCTTCTAGTAGAGGGCCAAAATATCAGTATGTCTTTTTTTTCCTTAGATCGCTAGGGCCGAAATATCGGCCCATTAGGGTCCATATCGGAAATGGTAGCGTAACGTTGGACTCCTCAGTATCTTTTCCAAATTTTTATTTTTTTCAACATCCACGGCCCCACACTGGCATGTAGAAACATACACAAGGACTCATCCAAGGTCCGATTTGACCGATGATGGCTCACAGTCCGTCCCTGACACAGACCATACCTAAAGAGCGTATTCCAAACCTCAATAAACCTCAGATAAAATTTAAATATAAAGACTTTCAAAGTTTTTTAACGTTATTTGGGTATATATCATTATTAACCCTTTTGAACCTAAGAGGCCGATATATAGGCCCTGGTGACCTAAGGTAAAAATAGACACACCAATATTTTCTCTCTAACGTAGTCGACTAATAGAACGCACCTGTGTGACTTGTTGGTCATTTTGCTAAGTCAGGGTCCTAAGGTTTAATGGAAATTTAACTTTTCTTTTTAAACCTTTGAACCCCGGCTTATCAAAATTACCAAGTAGTCACTTAGAGTTGTTATGATAGAGAAACATATTAAAGACAAAAAAAAAACCGTGTGTTTTCTTTTGCCTTATATTGTCAGGGCCGATATATCAGCCTCTTAGGATCGAAAGGGTTAATGTTTTTTTATTCAAATTTTTCAAACGAGAAATTTAGTTCTGAAAAATAAGATAAATAAAAAAAAATCTGAAAAAGAACTTAGAATGTCGAGAATGAAAAATTTAAAAATAAAAATTCTTTATAATGAAACAATAAACATGTCGAACGATTTTCTGCCTACAGAGTCCGAAGAAGGAGCTCATTGGTAAACGCTCGGGCTCTGGAATCGTAGTAAAAGAATTCAAATCTCAGTGAAAAACATTGCATTCACCTTTGACTGCCTCGGGCAGATGAGGCTCATTAACTCGGAACAGACTCCACTCACTGACTGCAGCAACTGCAATTGCACAGTGACTTTTTAGACACCTTGCCGACACGCAAACAACTATGATTGCTGTCTGTGGTGTGCAAATGAATATAAGGTTCAAATGCTAATGGTGGACACTTCCAGTATTTTATTTAAGATGTGAAATAAAACCTTCTCATTAGTAAAAAAAAAAAATGTATTATTGTCTAAATGTTTTTCTGTAGTGTTGATTGTTTGTTGCCATTAGTGCAAGTTATTGCACAGTAACTTTTGGGACACCCTGTATTTAATTTACTGGCTCGAGTTATTTTATTCGTCACATTTTTTTTCACCCCACCCCATCTGTAAACATAGACTTGTTGAGCATCATCATCATCATCATCATCTTGATGGTCTTCTTATGTATTCGTCTTGTTTTTGTTTTTTTCTTCTTCCTTTCTTCTTGCTCTGCAAGTGCGTAATGCCCGTAAATAATGTTAATTGTTGTGGTGTAGCTTCTCCTTATTTGGTAAGGCTTTCTATAATTATAGAGTTTCTACCACACAATCAGCAGCAGCTGGGAGGGGGGAGGAAGTAATAGTAGTATAGAGAGTAATTCTCTCTCTTTCTCTTTCTCTCTCTCTCTCTCTTTTTCTCTCTCGTTCTTTCTTTCTCTCGGGTTTTTTGAAAGAATTTCGTTTCACTATGAAAATGATTTACAACTTAGCGAATGTTGTTGAGTATCCTCTCGGTTTACATACTGACTTTTCATCACTTGACATTTAATCACCTGACTATTAATCACAGAAATATAATCACTAGACTTTTAATCACGTATATTTTTTTTCATCACGTCAACACTTAATCACCCAAACAGGGACCAGGGCCGATATATCGGCTCTTTAGGGTTAAAGACTTAAAGAAACACATTTTTAAGAAAACATCTTAGAAGAAGCAAAATAACTGCAGGGATTGCCCAGGAGGACGGCCTTCTTCATGATTAGGAATCCCGCAGACCTCACAATTGTGTAAGGGCCGCAAGCTACATAGGGACTGCAAGACTCCTTGGCATAAACAGTTCTTTTTAATGTAAAAAAAAAATTATCAAAATAATTAATTATTAGGATAGGATTAACTAGAAAAACATTATCACAATTTTATTTGAAATATAGATCTGTTAACCAATATCTCTGTCTGTAGTCTTTGAGCAAAGAGCCTCCAGCAAGTTGAAGGGGTGTAAAGTTGTTTTTTTTTTTTTTTTTTTTTTAATTAGGCCAATCAGCTGACTGAAAAATAAATAAATAAAATAAAAATCTGCAAAATTAAAAATAAACTTTCTATAAAAGTAGACAACTCCCATGCTCTTAAAACTGATGATATAGATATTTTATCAAAAACAAAATGTATATGAATGGAAAAAAAAATATCTGAAACTTGGTTTTATTTATTTTATTTCATAGAAATGGTTATTTTTTTTTTTTTTCACAATTTTGGCTTAGAAAATGTGCGCCATAATTAAAAATGGCTACAAAAAAAAAATTTTAAAAAAATCAGCAAATTTGTTTAAAAATGGCTACATACACCCACTCTTTATTTTTTTAAGGCATTTCTTTATTTTCTCCTCAAAAATCCCACTCAATTCTTTACACCCCAAAGCAAAAATGTATTTGTTGCAACCCACCCCAAAGTTTTAAAAAAAATTGAACAGTGATATAGCCATTTTATTTAATTTAAAAAAAAAATGTTCTATCTTAAAAAGGTCTTTGCATAATGATTTAAATTTCATTATTTGCAAACCATTTATCACAGATTTAATTTCCTTTTTTTAACAACATACATCAACTATAATAATAATAATACACACACTGTATTATTTATTAGTATATTTTCTGAATGCATAACTTTCCATTAAATTAATCCAATTACTACAAAAAAAATCATAACACAAAAAAACTAAAAGAAAAAAAAACATGTGCTTATTATTTTTCCCCATATTTTTTTCTAATTCTAGATTTCTAAAAATCTGTCTCTTTATCCAAAAATAGAATAAAAAGATTAAGTATAGATGAGGCTTAATCCCCAAGTACCATTTTTTGGTTCCTTTAAAAAAATATTTTGATGAAAGCCATCACTCAATAGCAATATGGAAGATTGAGTTTTGCCAATGAAGAAAGTATCAGGCTATCTTATATATGAAAAAAAGAATTTAAAAAAATCTAAATGTTTTTTTTTTGTTTGTTTTTGTTTCAAATCCTGTTATTAAAAAATAGTTTTAAATTAAATTATTTTTATACTTAAAATTTGTATCTATCTTTCCAATTTTTTATTTTTCCTTTTTAGTAATTCTAATTTATTTAAAAAAAATATTTTTTGGGAAGAGTTCTTCCACTTTTCTTATTTTAGAGAATGAAATCAAGGCTCAATTAAGTTAGAATTCATTGTTTCCAATTGATACAAAAACACACCAAGCATTCATATTTATGTAGATTTAGTCCATTGTAACGTGAAGGCCTAATTCTTGTCAATTACTCAATACGAGTGGAAATTTTAAAGTCATTATGAGAGTTATAAAAAGCAAAACTATTCTCTATACGTTTATTTTTGTAATTCAATTTTTTTAGAATACATAGAATTAGATATTTGCTAAAAGGACAGAATTCACATTAAATTTCTAGACATTAAAAAACTGTTGAAAAGATAAGATTGCAAATAAAATCAAATGCTATAAAATCTATTTTGAAAAACTTAAAATCATTTAATAAAATGATAATTTGAGATATTACACAGCAGCTTATATACACTTTAAGGGCCATAGTTTAACATATGAATGAATTTGATATGATTGATATTTAATGTTAAAAAAGACCTTATTGCTAAAACTTGTTGATTGTAACTAGAGTTCAATGTAAACATAAGTAAAAAAAAAAAGAAAAAAAAAGAAATGAAACAAAATGTTCGTTTTTTTGTTTTTTTTTAAGGTAAGACAGGTGAAAAGATTTAAAAAAAAAAGATATTTTAGCAGAATTTTTCTCATTGCTTTATCTAAAACACATTAAGATAGATTTTTAAAAAATCGGTCTGCTAACTGGTAGAAGAATTACATACAGTTGTTCAGACAGAAAGAACCAAATGAATTAAGAATTACTAAATGTCCACAGAATTCACCATTTTTGAACCCCATCAATATTTTAACTTCTGAATACTCCTTAAATGAAAAAAGATTAACATTCATTTCCGACGCATTATCAAAAAGAAGGCATATATAAAATGGTAAAATTGAAAAGAAAATCAAAATAAAAAAAACAAAAAAGAAAAGAGTACTCATCTGATTTTTCAGTATTTTCCTTATTCTAAAATAAGTACTGAAAAATAAACATATATACAAACAAGCTTCTTCTTGAAATTTTTTTTAAAACTACTATCTAAGAATCAAATTAAAAAAAAAAAAAATTCTAAGAATTAAATTAGAAAAGATAAGTAAAAAAAAAAACAAGAAAAGATTACCCATCTGATTTTTCAATATCTACCTTATTAAAGAATAAGTACTGAAAAATAAACATATATACAAACAGGCTTTTTCTTGTTAAAAAGTGCTATCTAAAAACTGAATTAATCTGAAATATTGGTATTTTCCAGATTTTGAGAAAAATACCTTGTAAAAATATTTTCAGTTTCAATTAATTGTTAAAGCCAATTTTTTTGTTATGTCAACAAAAATGAAAAATCTATAGGTTTCTTATACTTATATAAGCTTTAGATGTATTTTTGCCAAAAAGTGTGTAAAACATGAAAATATTTATTTAATTAATTATTGATCTTTTAAATAAATTTTACAAATATTTTTTTCTTAGGCAAAATATATATTTTTTCAAACCTGAAGATTAGGGACCAAAATTCAAAGAAATGGTGTCCAAATTTTGAATGAAAGGAAAAAAAAAAAAAAATCTAAATCAGTATTTTTTTTCCTTTTTAATACTATTTGAATTGCATAGTCGTTTCAAACCAAACAATACATTGCACAAATATTGGTTTGAAACTAGGATGGGTTTTGTGCGATTAAAAGCTACACTAATATAAGATTATGACCTCCTGATATTTTCAGCTTCCATTGTAATATTTTAAGCAGCTTGCTGTTACAAATGGGTTTTATAGAATAATTTTAAGAGGTTATAAATTTAAGTATTATTTATGTTTATTAATAATTGAACAAATAAATAAACATTTCAGCGATTTAAAAATCCATTCCATTTATAAATTTAACCTTTTGAACCCTAAAGGGCCAATATATCGGCCCTGAGAACATAAGGCAAAAAAAGACACATCAATATTTTTACCCCAATACGTTACTCTACTATAACTGCCCTGAGTGAATACTCGGCAATTTTGATAAGTTAGGGTTCAAAGGGTTAATATATTATATATTGGAACTAGATTTTAACTGGCTTATTTCACATAAAACCTTATTTGTTTGTTGTTAGTTGTCATTTTAAGAACAAATAATTTTCACATGAAATATATATCTAAATACCCAAACATAACCTCTTGAAAATAGCATACCTAAAAAGTAGAAAAGAACTTATAAACAAATTTGAATTAAAAAGAAAAACATGAAAGATAGATTAAATGAATTGAGCAATGTCGAAAAGATGAATGAAAAGATGTGTACAAATGAGACAGATTGTTTAGTTTCACAGCATTCCAACCTTGGTAGTCATTTCATGCCAAAAGAGATGAACAAACGAGAGAGAAGTAAACAAACGAGAAAAGAGAGGGGGGTGAACAAATGGGGAGGGAGAGAAATGAAGAAACAAGAGAGATGAACGAGAAAGAGATACAAACGAATGTGTAATTGTGCTTGTGACATAAGTTTTGCTTGACGTTTGATTTAGCACCCAATTTTCATAAAGTGAATATATCATAAATCATTGTCTACTTTTAAAAGATGGTACTTAATTATAAACACTAAACTTGTGGCAAATTTCATCACTAAGACTGAGGAAAAACCTTGGATGAAATCGATGAGAATAAAAAAATTCAAAAACAAAAATTATGTATGAGTGTGTGTATATGTAAGTGTATATGTATATATATATATATCTATATAAAAGATTCTGGCAAAGTATACAAAGCCTAATATATATATATATATATATATTATGTTTTGTATACTTTGTCAGAATTCCGTCATTCATGCATGTTATATTGAAGATGCTTTCAATTCTTCTTTTTATGATTATAAAGAAAAGAATTAAAATCATCTTCAATATAACATGCATAACTCTAGACATGGTATATCTTTTCAAAAATTAATTAACTAATGCAGGTTTACAATATTCTTTATATCAATAGGATTTAGTTTTAGATTCAATTCAATCTCATTTGCAGACTTAACAAGACACAACAGTATAAATATAATCCGACCAATGAGGAAGGAAATGGAGTTATTTAACCAACTATAGCTCTAAGATGGATTCTATTTACTTGGCAGAAGATAAAGAAGAGGTTAGAATCCGATTATTCAACTTTAAATGTCATTCACTTTAAGTGGTTTTAATTTTTATAATTTAAGGATTTAAAATTTCTTATGAAATGATTATTATTTTGGAAGACAATCCTCTATAAATACATAATCTCTTTTCATAAATCTAAAAATTTGTGTCCCTCCCCCTAAAAAAAGTGCCTGATAAATCATGGAAAGAATGTTATTAAAAATCAAAATGCAATTCTAGAATAAAACAAATTTCTTGAATTTCAAAGTGAGTACGATGAAGAAATTGTATTTTATCTAACGTCAAAAACATTTGTTCAAAAAATATCTTTAAATAAAATCCTCCTTAGCATTTATTTTCTAACCAAGGTAGAAAGGTTTTAGTTATTTGTTCTGGTGGGCAAAGGACAAGGGCAAAATTAGAAGTTCATACGTTTTAATACAAAGCCCCAATCCCAGTTTTTTTTTTTAATTATTATAATTTTTTTAAAGATTTATCAATTATTATTGATTGTTGATTAGGTATCTTACATCATTAATCCTGCCTCTTTTTTTTTCCCTAAAAATAATTCAAATTTAGTCATTTTGTAAATTTACTGTAAAATTAAAACTAATGTTTTAAAGGAGAGTAAAACAAGAATTGTGGAAAATGTTTCTGGTCCCACATTTAATATTATTTTACAGTAAATTAACATCAACATACATTAACCCAATTGATATAAGATTCAATGTTGCCAACTCCATTGAAAATTTGCAGTAATTAAAAGACTGGGTTAAAAACATGTTCTATACTGTTAGAACATCATAAAAACTGACTAAGTGTTATTAAAGCTTTTTATTTATATTTTTATTCAGGCAATTGCCCTCATTTTTTTTAATTATATTATTTCTTGTTAGTTGTCATGGGTTATCATCAACAGTTCATTTCATATATATTTTCATATTTACTTGGTGAGCACAAACCCAAGTTTGGCACAAGGCCATTTTTACGTGCTCTTACCTGGGCTTTTTACATTCAGAGTTACCCTTCACCTAGATCAGCTGCTCTCCCAAGTTAACGAGCTCTATCTGCCCGATGGTTGCTGAAGTGAAAGTAATGGTTTTTTGACTGGGATTTTAACTCGCGTAAAACGATTCCAGGGCTCGAGCTTTTACCGATGCTCTACCGCGGCTGTCCAAGTATATATAATATTATGTGGTCCCAAAAATCTGAGGAACCCCGTCTAGAATTCTGACACTTTCAAAAATCTTTCAGATCGATGCCAGGAAAGTCTTGGAAAATGCTGGTCTTTATTTTGAGGATTAATATTTGTTTTTGTTATTAATTAGAGAGTAAAAATTTCAATTTTTACGAGCTTTTAGAGCATCTTTATAAAAGGTTTCTTGAGGCTTACACCCCTTATACTCCTGAACATGGACTCGCCCACTAGGCATGTAAGCGGAGGTATGTTTAGCGTACTCGAAGGCAGCAGACAAGATACTCCGGATGTCGGACTGACGATGCCACCATAACTCTTGGGTTGGTGTTCACCAAGTAAATATAATTTTCTAAGATTTCCGGATCTGAGAGAAGTACCATTCAGCCGGCTACTGACAAACAAATTCTTGACACACTTCTTCGACAAATGTTTACGAACTTTTGGGACAATCTAATATTAAAGAGTTCCTTTCTACGTCGGTATGACAGGTTTTTAAAAGATTTTTTTTAATCCTAGCCTCTCCAAACAGGGCATACATGTGAAATGTGACGGTTTCATACGCAGTGGCTGACAATAGCGACAAGTCAACTCATCAACGGAGTAGTTGATCTAGAACTGCCTACAGATATGAAGCCTAAGGTTTACTGTCAAAATTATGAATATGCAAAGCAATGGGATGATGGATGAAATGAAGGAACAGGACTTGGAGAAACCCTGTCGAGGTAAGGGAGATCAGTGGAATCGTAAAGTCGGAGGTTCCTTCAGGATTCTTCAAAGAGCCTAGCGGGTCTTCATTTGCATATAGTGAGTGATGTGCCGGCTTTAGATCTGCTAGCTACGACCGTATTAATTAGGTTTGCTATGTGTTGGCCACCTCTAGGCAGTGTTTGGTTAAGAGGGGGGGAATCGCCAAACTAGGGGGAAATTCCAAATTCCTTTTTGCTTTTCGAAGCATTGCCATTCTTTGAGATGTTTGGTATTTATAGCCGCTAGACCTTCTTCCATTTATGCGTCTCTCTAAACATACGATCGTTTATAATGTCAGCGTCTCTCTAAATTATATTAGAGTGGTGTACCTACCGACTCAATTGTGTTATATGTCTTTATTTGCCTCGGACGACAATTTTTAGGTTTATTTCCAAGTTTATTTTGCCCTTTCAGTCTTTCTTTCATATTAAATTTACACGGCAATATATATATATATATATATATATATATATATATA
>JAUZSX010343763.1:0-10420 GCA_034780655.1 Idiosepius hallami
ATAAAAGTGCTCAATACTATAGTAGAGCTTTATAAATGTTGAATAGTATTCTCTACCCGGGTTTCATTAGCAGGATCATCAGGAGAATATCTATTGATATGTGTCTTATAACAAATGTAAATTAAATTAAATATGGGTCTTATAACAAATGTAAATTCAAATTTACATTTCTTATAAGACCCATATCAATAGATATCATACTGATGGTGAAACCCGGGTAGAGAATACCATTCAACATATATATACATATATATATATACTTATAAAAATCAGATTGTTGTGTTTGTATGACACCCTACATCCTTTAGCTGTTTAGAATACAAAACCACAAAAGAAAAAAAAAGATCTTATTTATATGTAGAGCACTTCAGGAAAAAGAACTCTTCTACTTATTTATGAGAATATTAGAATAATATAGGGGAAGTTAAAATGAGAATATTAAAGTTATTTAAAAAATGATTCAGGCCACATAAGTTTGCATATTTACTGTATTGTTTTTCTATATAATATGCTTATATGTTGAGAATCTACATATACTTTCTATGTATAAATAGACAAAAAAAAAAAAATGAAATGTGTCCCATCATTATGGTCCAGCCTGTATTTCCATTCACAACTTAAATAACATGTAAAATCCCTGCTTATCATTTAAAAAATTGAATAAAAATGAATGTTTATATGCCATAAAGATAATAAATATGTTATTGTCTTTTAAAACCCATTTTCTGCTGGGTTTCACTGCTTAGAGCAGAATTCATCAGTCGGATAGTAATTTCATCACGGGACTCTAATCTCCAGTTGTGCCAATGAAAAAATAAAAAATATTAAATAATGAAAAATAAAATAATTAATTTCAACTTTGTGTAGAGAAACCATTTATAATTTTAATTGCAATAAAAACAAAATTTTTTTGAAGGGACAACAATTAACGTTATCACCAGTAAATTAGCTTCCGTCCCTTTTTTTTTTTTAATGTTATGCAAGTAAGGGAAAATCAAAACAAATTAAAAAATATATATTTTGATAAAACTATTAAAAAAAATTTTTTTTTAAATTCTTTAAAAAAAAAAAAAATTCATTTAACAAAAATATTATTAAAAACAAAAAAAAGAATATGCCAAAGGCTTTTTTTATCCATTAATAACTGAAAGTTTAAAAAACTTTCAATAGAAATACTGTATTTTAAAAAGCAATTATAATAGGTTATAGTAAACTTAATTACCCAAATAACAAAGTTGCTAATATAAAACTAAGTTACCAAGCATACATATATTTGCTTGAAGTATGGTGAAAATATATTTATAAGAAAAAAAAATAATGTAGTAGTCAAAATGAATATTCTGTTCCAAGTAGCATATTTTTTTAAAAAGCAATGTTCCTGAGAAATAAAAGCATATGCATGAAAAATATTTCTAGCATATTAAAAGAATATAAAGCATATTTCTAAAAGAGTATTGTTATAGTCCAAATAATAGGCATATAAGAGAAAATTTAAAGAAATAATTAAAAAGTACCATTGTTTTTCGAAATCCTTGAGATGAGGTATATCCTAACAACACAAACAATAAAAATTAAAAAAACATGAACACAATTCCATCCCCACCCGATGAAGACCGAAGGTTTACCCGGTCGAAATGTAGTGTTTTAAAAAATATAAAAATAAAGATGAGGACAATTGTCCGAAAAATTCCTCTAAAAATGAATTAATATGTTGTTTTATAATCTTAACTTTAAATTGGTTGTAAATTATACTATTTTCATATGAAATTAAACATAACCTAAAACGGGTTGAAGGGTTGATAAGCAGAAAAAAAATAAACATTACTGGAACACTCAATCAAACACGGTAGAAAAACTCTACAGTGGGCAAGAAATAAACCCTTTGCTACTGACCATCAGAATCTACATACATGGGAAAAAGATGCATTGTCATTTCCTGACTGAAATGCCCCACTGTCATGTTCTGAAATGTTGCTGGACATCGCAAAATTAGACAGTTGATATTGTTGAGCAGATCTATAGAAATTGAATAATAATAACTATACCCGAACAATACTAACACTAATAATTCTATGAGTAGATCTAAAGAAATTGAAAAATAATAATCATAACATTACTAAATAATAATAATTACATTTGTAATAATACTAAGAGAAGAT
The DNA here is from genome assembly GCA_034780655.1 of Idiosepius hallami. Classification (NCBI taxonomy): domain Eukaryota; kingdom Metazoa; phylum Mollusca; class Cephalopoda; family Idiosepiidae; genus Idiosepius; species Idiosepius hallami. Next base: position 2,160 of record JAUZSX010343763.1, read on the forward strand.
ATATAGAAATTGAATAATGATAACTATAATGTAAACGTTAATAGTTTTCCCTAGTAATAATTCTATGAGTAGATGTACAAAATTATCTAACAGTTATAATTATAACATTAATATAAACACTAATAAGTTATAATTAAGTAATAACTTATTCTTTGCATCTAAATCCCATCTGGTTGCCATATAATTATTTATTTCCCTTCTCTATAACTTGGGATCCAGCAAAAAAGGATCTTTTTTATCATTAAAAATAAGGATTGAGCAATATTATGTGGAGAAATCAGTTTTGGAAGAAGTATAAAAAAATAATTAAATAGATGTTTAGATTTTAATGCATATCAACCCTTGTTAGGTCATTTAATGCCGAGAACAATCATTTTTCATAAACAACTATTCTTATTATTTTTGTGTGTGGAAAAAAAAATTTAACACAGTTTTTTTAATAACGGAATTAGCACTATTAAATCCATCGCTGGCAGGAATATGGAGAATTTACTTTGCCAAAAGGTATTATTCCAAATATGACTGCAAATGGTACAACTAGGATTCAAACTTGCATTTCCAACGGCCAATCCACTGCCCCAAGTGGACCTCCCGACATCTTGTCATGAAGTGGTAAGTTTTCCCCTACTCAATCTAATAAGATCAGGTTAAAATATTGCAGGTGATTCGAGGTGGAAAAAAAACAAACCCATATACTTTTTAAGGGTTATTAATGTAAAAATAAATATAAACAGGATATATGAGCCAATAAAAAATCTTGAACCTTGAATAGCTTTACAGAAAGAAGACTGAAAAATGTTCGATTTAAAACTAAAATTCAACAAAAAAATTTTAGTTGTCCTAACTAAAAAAAAAAAAATAATAATTAAACCTTTGAACCCTGACTTGATATTTTGGCCCTCTAATAGAATGGATTTTTCTTGCTAGTTGGTAATTTTGCTGTGTTGTCTTTGCCCTAGGTTGCAAAGGCCAATATATCGGCCCTTCAGAGTCCAAAGGAATAAAGACAAATTTCAAAACACCATAAAAATGAGATTAAAGACTTTATATTTTTTAAATTAAAATATACAAAACAAAAATATTCAAAAGAATTTTAAAAAATGATTGAAAAAAAATCTAATGTTTTTAATTAACAATTTTAAAAAAAATCTTTTAATTAAAAAGAAAAAAAATTTAAACTAAAAAAAAAAAAAAACATTTTAACAAAGACAAATTTACATTAATGTCCCTCAATATTTTTAAACACCTGCTGTAAAAAAACAAAACAAAAAAGAAAACAAGGAATTTACATAAATAGATTTAAAAAACAAACAAACTGAATATTAATTTTGAAAATGTTCTTTTCAGTAAACAATATTTTATCTTTTTTACTAAGTCTCTCTCATTCACTCCCTCTTCAACTTATACAAAACCAAATTGTAAAACTCAAATAAGATATATATGAAGTGTAAATTTATATTATATATATATATATATATATATATATATATTAAATGGAAATTATATTCTGACAGTAGAATAAATGAAATAAAGGTTTTAATAACCAACTAACAAAATGGTTCTGTATAGAACTTACAAAACATTTAACATTAATAGAAGTTATTTCACATTTACATATATAAATGAAACATTAATAATTTCATTTGACCAAAACCACTACCTCAAAAACCAATTGTGAAAATTAAACTTAACTTGTTTTTCCAAACCTTCATTCATCTTTTTTGTCTTTTCAGATCTAAATATCATTTATTTGGGTTTGCTATGTAATGAAAAATAGAATATCTATACAAAGTACATTTCAATAAAAAAAGATTCATTGATTTAGAAAAAAAGGTGAATCAATCATCAGGAATTTTAATACTTTATTGAGTAATAATTAATTAATAATAATAATTTCAATACTTTATTGAGTAATAATTAATTTAATTAATAATAATAATTTTAATACTTTATTGAGTAATAATTAATTTAATTAATAATAATAATTTTAATACTTTATTGAGTAATAATTAATTAATAATAATAATTTTAATACTTTATTGAGTAATAATTAATTTAATTAATAATAATTTTAATACTTTATTGAGTAATAATTAATTTAATCAATAATGATAATTTTAATACTTTATTGAGTAATAATTAATTTAATTAATAATAATAATTGCTGAAATTTTCATAATGGCTGTAAAATTATTAACCGTAAGATTCTAACCCAGGATTTTTCGGATATAAATCGAACCCCTTTTTACTATACGGATTTGAGGCATGAACTCTTTTAGCTAAACAACAGCGCTGCCAAGATAGATGTTATACCTGTCTACAAAGAAGAGTATTAAATCTTCCATGGGATTTACATTCAACTCTTGAAATGATATACAGTCACCTACCCAAGGATATCAACCTTGGTCAAAAAGAGACACGTCTAGTTTGCTGGACACTGGGCACGTGCACCAGAAGAGCTTGTGTTTTTAGTTTTTTTTATGGAGCAACCCATCCTCAGTGCCATGCTTAGCTACATAGCGGCCCCAACACAGAATACACCTTGCGGCTCCTTTACCCTAAAATAGCAGGTAGCCCACCCCCTCAACATACTGGAGCCTTCAACTATAAATAAATACATATACAAATATATATCAAGGGAGATAAGCAGAAAGAAAGATGGATTGAGATATGTATATTTCAAGTGTGATAATGATTTTCTAATTAATCTTAATTTATTATATTGGTAATTTTTTGCATTACAATACATCTGTGAAACCAAGGAGCCTTGCAGCCCCTAGGGAGCTTGTGCATCCCCTGCCCCGTAATTGCGGGGGCCCTAAGCACAGCCCGGCCTATTCTCATGCAAGTGGTCTTGGAAGTTAACTTTTCCAGACAGTATTTGCATGGATATAGTGAATTATATCTTTCACTGAGCTCTGATGATGATGATGATGATGAAAGATTATTTGAATTTTGATTTTGTTAAATTTATAGACAAGTATCAAAAAAAAAAAATTGTTCACAATTTTTATTTCTCCCTACATTGAAACTTTTTCTCCTTTTTTTTTCTTTTTCAACCATTTTTATCAATGAATGAATTTTGTCCTCCCACAAAATGATTAATTATCTCCCCTCTAATAATTTATCCAAATCCAATCCTTTTTTTTTATTTTTTTTTTTATTCATCTTTTGTCAACCTATTTCTCTTATTTAAACAAAATCCTACAATTCCTAAAAGAAACCAAACTATACTCTAAGATCTAAATTCCCCCCCATTCAGTAAAAACAATCTACAATGTTGATCAATATATATTTATATATATATATATATATCTCCAAAACCCTTTATAATAAAAAAGCTCCCCTTATAAAAACTATATGTTAATATTCAAAGAAGATTCGGCATTAAATGACCTAAAATGGTTGATGTGCCGTTAAACAAATCAATCAACCAATCAATCCTAAATAATAGGATTTCTTAGTGCCAAGACCCCGGTGACGTGCGATGTCAGGAAATACTTTTTTTAAAAGACAGAGTTGCATCTATTTCCATTTCATGAAAAGCTAACGTGTTCATTCTGACCCGGTGAGACCAAGACTTATATATTTATTCATTTGACTATCTAGGATTTAAGCAAAAGGTAGACAGAATGCTTTTGACTAAGATTTGAACTTACGTGATACGAATCCATAGACTAAGCTATTACCGATTCTCCACTTCACCGCCTTGATTATAGCATATTATATTTACTTGCTAGAGCGCCAAACCAAGTTAAGCACAAGGCCATTTTAACGTGCCCAATATATCTGGTCTTTTTGAATTCAGTGTTACCCTTTACCTTGATGAATTTCTCACCTGAGTTAACGAGCCTCATCTATTTGAGGCAACTAGAGTGAATGTAATGATTTTGATTGGGGTTTGAACTCACGTAATACGATTCCATAGTCCGAGCTATTACCAATGATCCACTAAATCGCCTTGATTATAGCATATTATATTTACTTGGTGAGCACCAACCCAAGTTTAGCACAAGGCCATTTTTACGTGCTCTTACCGCGGCTTTTTACAGTCTGTGTTACCCTTTCCTCAGATGAGGATATATTTACTTGGTGAGCACCGACCCAAGTTTGGCACAAGGCCATTTTTACGTGCTCTTACCGGGGCTTTTTACATTCTGTGTTACCCTTCACCTAAATGAGCTGCTACACCAAGATAACGAGCCCCATCCGCCCGAGGCTACTGAAGTGAAAGTAGTGGCTTTTGATTGGGATTTGAACTCGCGTAATACGATTCCAGAACCCGAGCTTTTACCAATGCTTAACCATCGCTGCCCATTCGTTTGTGTATATGTGTGTGTATATGTGTTAAATTACATACATACATGTACATTTGTATGTATGCGCATATGTATATGTAGGTTTAGCCGGCTCAACCTCTGAATACACACGATTCAAAGTTGAGTCTCATGGGAATATGACCTTTACAGACGGTCCCCAGCCGCATGTATAGATGTCTGTCTAACCAAAGACTAAGGATGCATACTAACCCATGCAGGTTTAGCTGGCTCAACCACTGAACACACACGATTCAGTGTTGAGTCTCATGGGAATATGAACTTTACAGACGGTCCCCAGCCGCATGTATAGATGTCTGTCTAACCAAAGACTAAGGATGCATACTAACCCATGTAGGTTTAGCCTGCTCAACCACTGAACACACATGATTCAGTGTTGAGTCTCATGGGAATTTTAACTTCACAAGCGGTCTGCAGCCGTGTGTATAGAGGCCTGTCTTATTAAAGACTAAGGGTACATCAACCCAGTGGTTTAACTACGCCTCCAGACACTAACCTGGGTATTACCCGCCTTGGCGCAAGTTACAGTACCTTGTATTCGTATATGGTCACCCATCTAACAACTAACCAGTCTCGACGTTGCTTAACTCCGTTTAGCTGACGGGAAACGGTGTATCAAATGACACTTGACCGACGACCGTATCCTGGCAGGAATTGAAACCGCTATCTTCCGACAATGCTCACATGGATCCGTATAGACTCCAATGCTTCTACCATACAAGAAATTGCCCAATTCTCGCTACATTGAAATGGTGTTAATTTGCACTGACCTGGTTATTTCTCGCCCAGGCGCAAGATACAGTACCTAGTATTCGTATATGGTCACCCATCTAACAACTGACCAGGCTTGACGTTTCTTAACTCCGTTTATTTGACAGGAACCGGTGTCTCAAATGACACTTGACCAACGACCGTATCTTGGCAGGAATTGAAACCGGTATCTTCCGACAATGCTCACATGGATCCGTATAGACTCCAACGCTTCCATACAAGAAATTACCCAATTCTCGCTACATTGAAATGGTGTTAATTTGCCGTGAGATGAGTTATTTTTGAAAAATGGTCGATAAAGAAATTGGAGATAATTACGTTTTTGGGCTTTGCTTATTTCATCTGAACAATAATCCGATGTGACAGAGCATATGTCCTTCGCGCTTTTCGTTTACAGAAAAAAAAAGATCAATTTGAAAGATATTTTCAAGCGGTTTTCAGTAGATTCGAATCAATTTTCGTATGGAACATGCTCCCCTCCTCTCATCTTCTTTTTATTGTGAATTTTTATCTTCTTCTTCTTCTTCTTCTTCTTCTTCTGTTTCTTCTTCTTCTTCTTCTTCTTCTTCTTCTTCTTCGTTCCCTTCTTCTTTTTCTTATTAATTTTTAACTTCTTTCTATTTCTTCTTCTTCTTTCTATTTCTTCTTTTTCATCTTCTTCTTATTCTTCTTCTTCTGCTTCTTTTTCTTCTTTTTCTTCTTATTTTTCTTCTTTCCGTTCTTCTTTTTCTTCTTCTTTTCCTTATTAATTTTTCACTTCTTCTTCTTTCTATTTATTCTTCTTATTTTGCTTATTTTTCTTCTTCCTTTTCTTCTTTCCGTTCTTCCTTTTCTTCTTCTTTCTTCCCTTCTTCTTTTTCTTATTAATTTTTAGCTTCTTTCTATTTCTTCTTCTTCTTCTTTCTATTTCTACTTCTTCTTCTTCTTCTTCTTATTTTTCTGCTTTCCGTTCTTCTTTTTCTTCTTCTTCCTTCCCTTCTTCTTCTTCTTTTTCTTATTAATTTCTAACTTCTTCTTTTCATTTCTTCTTCTTATTTTTTTTATTTTTCTTCTTCCTTTTCTTCTTCTTATTTTTCTTATTTTTCTTCTTCTCCTTCCTTTTCTTTTTCTTCTTTCCTTTCTTTCATCTTCTTTTTCTTGTTATTTTTTATCTTCTTCTTCCTTCCATTTCTTCTTCTTCTTCTGCTCTTCTTTTTCTTTTTCTTCTTTTCGTTCTTCTTTTTCTTCTTCTTCTTCCTTCCCTTTTTCTTCTTTTTTCTTCTTTTTGTTGTTGTTGTTCTTCTTCATTTTCTTCTTCCTCTTCTTCTTATGCTTCTCTTTCTTCTTCTCCTTATTTTTCTCCTCTTCCTCCGCCTTCTTCTTTCTTTTCTTCTGCTTCTTTTTCTTGTTCTTCTTCCTTTACTTCTTTGTCTCCTTATTCTTTTTTCTTCTTCTTTTTCTTCTTTTTCTTCTTTTCCTTATTCTGCTTTTTCTTCTTCTTCTTTTCTTCTTTTTGTTCTTCTTCTTCTTCTTCTTCTTCCTCTTCTTCTTCATCTTCTCCTTCTTCTTTTTTTCTTCTTCTTTCGTATCTTCTTATTATTTTTCTTCTTCTTCTTCTTCGTCTTCTTCTTCTTCTTCTTCTTCCTCCTTTTCATCTTCTTCCTTTTCTTCTTCTTAATCATTCTGTTCTTCTTCTTCTTCTTCTTCTTCTTCATATTCCCTTTCTTCTTCATATTCTCCTTCTTTTTTTTCTTCTCCTTTCTTTTCTTCTTCTTATTTTTTTCTTCTTCTTCTTTTTCCTCTTTTTAATCTTCTTCCTTTTCTTCTTCTTTATCATTCTTTTCTTCTTCTTCTTTTTCTTCTTTTGCTTCTTCTTCTTCTTCTTCTTCTTCTCCTTCTTTTTCTTCTTCTTCTTCCCCTTCTTTTTCTTCTTCTTCTTCTTTTTCTCCTTCTCATTATTCCTCATCTTCTATTCGTATTTGCCAGTGAAAAAGCCATCTTTTTTTTTTTACAAAAAAGCTTAATGTTGCTAAGATCTGGGTTTTATTGAATTTTCACCGGAAATAGGATTAAAAATGGACAATACAAATATTTGATTGAAACAGACGATAAAGAAAAAAAATTAAAACAAAAAAAAACAAAAATGCAGGAAAAGAATAAATAGAATAATTGAATAAATAAAAAAGGCGGGAAATCTTAACAAATTTAGCGCGGGAAAATCTTTAACAAAATGGAAACCACGTAGAATAATAGACTTTCGCAAAAAGTTTATTGTGAAAACTGAATTTGTCCGATCGTTTGTAAAATTTCCGCAGAGTTTATTCTGAACTATTTTTAATAATAATAATGACAATGACAATGATAATAATAATAATAATAATAATAACAATAATGTTAATAATGATAATAATAATAATAGTTTTAATCGAAATTAAGAATATAACAAAATCCCAAATCGTAAAATTGGTCATTTAAAATGTAATTACCAAAATTTATTTTCTTCAGAAATCTTGGAACGCTCCTTAAATTTGGTTGGGAATTTCTTCTTCTTCTTCTTCTTCTTTTCCTTCTTCTTCTATTTCTTCTTTTACTACTACTACTACTGCTACTACTACTTTTTCTTTTTTTTTCTTCTTCTTCTTTTTTTCTTCTTCTTCTTCTTTTTGATGTTCATCTTTTTCTTCTCATTTGCTTCTCCTTTTCTTTCTTTTTTCTTCCTCACTAGCTTCTTCTTCTTTTTCTTTTCCTTCCTTTTCTTCTTTTATTTCTTCTTCCTCTTCTTCTTTTCTTTCTTCTTTCTCTTCTTCTTCTTCTTTTTCTTCTCCCTCTTCTTCTTCTTTTCCTTCTTCTTCTTCTTCCCCTTTTTTTCCTTCTTCTTCTTCTTTTTCTTCTTCTCCTCTTCCTATTTCTTCTTTTCCTTCTTCTTCTTCTCCTTCTCCTTCTTCTTCTTTTCCCTCTTCTTCTTCTTCATCTTCTTCTTCTTCTTCTTCTTCTTCTTCTTTTCCTTCTTCTTCTTCTCCTTCTTCTTCTTTTCCCTCTTCTTCTTCTTCTCCTTCTTTTCTTCTTCTTCTTCTTCTTCTTCTTCTTTTCTTCTTCTTCTTCTTCTTCTTCTTCTTTTACTTCTTCTTTCTCCTCCTCCCTCTCTTCTCTTTCTTCCATCTTTATTTTTTTTGC